>JANHFX010011159.1:20064-77870 GCA_027560015.1 Chloroceryle amazona | reverse complement strand
GGCAACTGCTACTGATGACTTGTTAGCAGCCCGTGAGCAATGACATAGAGAGTATAGAATACACAGTTTTGCTTCTATCCACGTAACGATAAACTGGTCCTGGCCCCTCTAACTATGACATAGGCACACACCACTTTATTTGGACTTGTTATCTCTGTGGAAGTAAAATAACTGTTTATTATGAACCTTTGAACCACTTTGAATTTGAGACAGGCTTACAATAAAAACAAAAAGCTTTATCTGAACAAAGACAAGGTACCAACTCAAAAGTTTTTCATTTCCAGACTACTGTCTTTCAGAAAGTCCCCAAATGAATCTGAAGGTTAACTATTACTGAGTACAAATGAAATGTCTGAACATTTTCTAGGACTTTATCCCCAACAACATCTTTTTTCCTTTCAATTTGAGGATGCTGTCTATATTAAGTTTTGACTGACACTTGTTTATGAGAATGCAAATGAAACACTGTTTAAATATGTCAGGTTTAAAAAGCTGTCAGTGTAGTCAACTGCTCTCTCAGTAAATCAACTTAAACTAAATTTCATCTAACTTCTCCCTTCCTGGACAGCAAATCTGCTCTTATTAAATGTTTCAAGCTTAGATAAGTATTTTAAGCATATCTTAATTTCCAAACTACATAACAGAAAAGGAATTAACTGTATAAAAGCTCTCATCGCCTTACAATTCTCAGTAAGAGACCAGTTACTGGTTTCTTATAGACAACATATGTAGTATGTTCATATCTGTATCCTTACCATCTTGAAGCTTGTGTCAAAAAGATTTGTCTAAGAAAGGGCTTTCTTAAGAAATTAAGAGCTCTCACTGTCATTTAAGCACTGGAAATGCATCCAGTAGTTTAGACTTTGTAAACCTTAGTCAGGAAGCTATGTGTTTGAGGTACCTAACCTGATTAAAGAAGCTTAAGGAATCAAAAAGCCATTTCAAGGGTAAGAAGTGTATTTTTCTCTACCACAGTTTTTCTACAAGTCTATGCAGTCCAGTGTGAAATACTTATGTGACCTAATAAAGAGTACACTGCACTACACAATTCCATATAGATGTGTGTCATCCCAAAGCCAAAATAAACAGCTTCTGGAAGTTTTTTTCCCGATCAGTTCCACAGACAATCTTCAAAAACAATACAATGGTGGATGTGGAAACTAGAGGAGAGAGAACATGGAAAAGATCTCTGAATAAGTTTCAGGGAAACAATGTAAACATTTGTTACATTTTAAGAAATTAAACAGTTTTAAAAAAACCCAACCTTTATTGAACAAACTCTAATTTTACAAATTTTTTAAACGTAATGGTTTTTTGTCTCAAAGAAACTTTTTTTACTGGTTTAAATTAAATAAGAGAAGATTCTTCTACTATAAAGTTATAGAACCACAACTAAGAAATGTTTTGTATGTTCGTTACAACAATAAAAAAATCGCAACTTGATTATTACACCAAGTCACCAAAACACCCCAGACCAGAACACAATCCCTAGTCCCAAATCCAAATATAATGAGTTATGATTAAACCTGTCTAGTTGTTTTGGGAAGCAGACAAATAGGGTTGGAGGAGGCATACTTGGGATGGGGTTAAAATGAATCAAGTAGTGTATGATGGCATCTCTGAATCACATATTCTCAGATATGTTTTTAAAATCCAGTCCAGATATTTTTTCCTGTCAACCTGCAAATTGTCACCACAAAAGATTAGGTATCTGGGTTTTGGAAAGGAATTTCTCTGACAGAGGTAAAGCATTGCTCCTCTTGTGGTAACACAGAGAGATTTTTGGCTATTAATATATTAAGGCAATACACTGTGCCAAGGCAGGTCTACAAGCACTAGAATTACATCAGCTGGACAGTTAAATTGTGAGACAGGTTCTTCACAGGCACTTGGGCAGTCCAGGTAGCACTTCCTAAGTCAATGGCTTGACAGGAGTAGTTGGGATGCAGCCGCCCCTTCAAAAAAGGCAAAATGACACTTCTCAGGTTGTTGGTCTTTATTGGACCACAAAAAGTCTTCCTGGTTCAGGGAATAGTCTTATTTCTCCTGTTTTGTTTTGGTTTTTTTTTTAATAACTCTTCTGTAAACTGCTCTGCTTCAAGCTACTACTACTGTACATTCGTACTGCTGAGGTCACTCAGCTGAAGAAATAAATGAAGATAAATGCATATATAAATACAGAAGATACAGACTGACAAAACTATCATTCATAAAGCCATAAATTTATCTTAAAAAAATTCTGACATGAAAATTCCAAAGGGAATTTCTTAGCTTTCCATAGTTCTTTTTTTCATGTATTAAGTGTGGGAAGAAATGAAAGAACACTCTTTTGTCCATTTAGACAAATTTCTGTAATTTCTTATTTACAGTAATAAAATATATATTAATGAGAGAAAGGGGGAATGAATAAGCTTGTGTTTAAAAGTATAAAGTCCCTTTGTTCATCATGATGATATGAGGTAAGTATTTTGCACTGCTTCAGGAAAGCTAATAAGGTTTCTTAGACAACCTGGAGCACAAGTTTTTTGAGTTGGTTTTTCTTGTTGTTTGTTTGTTTGTTTTTACTATAAATGAATAAAAGCTTGGATAATTTCAACTTCAGTGTGTCTGTGCATTACTCTTAGAGGTGATTTCCTAATAAAACCCTACAAAATGAACACTTATAAAAAGAAACAATAAATCAAATAAAATAAAATCTTCTATGTGTTCCGTTGATAATCATAATGTCCTGAAAAAGGTGTCACTGAGTAAATTAAGTTTCAAAGCTCAGATGACACCTCAGAAGCACAACTAAGAACAAACCCAGAGATGCTTAATTTTTCAGAATGATTAGTGGCTGTGACTCTTCTTTTTTTAAAGATGCAATCCATGCCAGATAAAATACAAGTTTCATAAAATCTATCTGCTGAATCACTCTTATAACAACCACTTTTTCCCTCCTTGGCTCTTCTCATATTAAAAAAGAGCATGTACAAGAGATTATAGTATTGTACAGAGACCAAAAAATCATTATGAGTCTTGTTTGAAGCTTTGTGTGCTATATCTAGCAGCAGAGAATCATGGGCATCCACTTTTTCTTAATGGGACATTTATTAAATTACTTGAGGGATAAATGGCTCAGAGAAGCAGCAATGGGGTATGGAGGCTGCCTTGTTACTTGCTGCTTCTATCTGTAGTAACTCCTGCTGCTGAATCACTTGGGCTCTCGGGGGTCTCATACAAACCTGTATGTCTCATTGGTCTGGTTTCTCCCATCCTGGGCACCTTCCCACAACTCCCTGGATTTCTCTGCAGTTTGGAATATTCGCATGTTCTTCCTGTCTGGCCCCCATAAATCTCTTTTTTTGTTTGGAGTGACAGCTTGGACAGGGTGTTAAAGATACACCTGACCTAAGGAAGACCTGACAAGACAAGATGAAGATCAAGGCTTCATAGTCATTAAAACTTGCTTACTTTGTTTCAGGCCCTTAGCTTGTCTTTGTTGTGCCCTTTCCCCCAGCTGATTAGAATTCCCAGACATAATGAGGGTATAACTGCAGCCCCACTGGAGAGACATTTTAAGTCAGAACTTCTCAGAGCAGTGGGTCTACAGTCAAGTACAGTCAGGGACTCTCCCCTTGGGGATTGAGTGAGACCTCACTCCCCTTTTTGGTAAGTGAATATTTCTTCTGGATGTGTACCTATATAATTTTGAGTGAGCCCTTGCCCCTTGTGAGTGAGTGATCCCTTTTTGAGTACACTTCAGTGGGAGGTTTTCCCTTTATGAGTGAATGTGCACACATCTTGGTTCATTTTTTTAAAAGAATATTAACAAAACAGGAATTAGTTGCGCAGTGTTATATTTCTGCCTGAAATCCAAACATGTCATTTACTCTGGTCTGTCAGAGTAATGGGTAATTTTTTGGTTGAAATAAACCTGAATGTTGGGTAGCTACTGCTGCCTGTTTTGTGTGTGCCTCTATGACACAGGGAAATTTGGCTTTCATGTAAATCCAGGATATCTACAGCTACATTTAGGTCTTTGTCCCCATTATTGTGAAATGATGATATTCAATGTTCAATATACAGGTACCATCCTACCTTGTGTGTGTTGCACCATTCCTGTTAAAGGCAGATGTTAATGTGCTACTATCATTTATTCATCAACAACAACAAAAAAAAGGGGAGGTGGGGAATGGAATATATAACAGCTATAAGAAGGATCATGCAGTAATGCAACAGGCAGCCTTAAGACCAATAGAAGAGTCATGAAAGAGCTGCACAGTTCTTACTTACTAAAAATAATTAATACACATTATTTATTTTCAAACTATTTTGGTATAAACAGATTAGGAATGTTTATTTACTGTCCAAATATGTCATTCCCTTTCATATGCTGCAAAACTGAGTGAATATGGGCTAAATGAGCTGTCTGATAAGACCAGTATGGTCTTTTGTCATTTTTTAATATATTACTCCCTGTTCCTGTGGAATACTTTTTGAAAGATTTTTTTACTTGTTTGTAAGTCACAACAACAACAACAACAAAAATATCTGAACAATTAAATACTAAAGGGAAAATGAAGGATAAAAAAAATAAATTACACTGGATAGCTAGGCTGGGGTTGGTATGACTGAAAGTTGACATATACCAGTGAGATAATCACACTACTTCTTTTTATGCTTAATTGAGAGAAATTGGCATTTCCAAAGAGAGATTTATATCATCTTGAAATAAGGATTTGGACAAGGTCAAATGAACTACTGTTTGAGATGCCTTTATTCCCCCATTGATTTTAAAGGGAGTCTAAGGTGATTACATGTAGACTGGATGACTAAAATTTAAACATCCAACAATAAAAGACACAAAGCTCACATTTTCACAATTATTTCAGAGAACACAGCTATATTGTACTGTAGAGTTTAAAGAATACTCACAATGTATTTGATATCTGTTGTGTTTTCTTCTCTGGGGAAATGAAGTAAATTCAATTCTGAATAGATCACAAAGGCAACATAAAATCTTTAATAAGCAGTGAACAAAAATTTCCAGACACACAGGACAATGGAGAATGTTGTTTTACACGTAATGCACAAGGGATTCTAGATCTGCTTTACATTTACATATTCTTCTGAAGCAGAGCTTAAGAAAAAAGACTTTTATATATATCAGAAAATGATAGGTGAATATGAGGACCAGATGTCCACTGTTTTCTAGGTAAATAAGTATGATATCAGAGATATTTTGAATGAATCATGAAACAATTTTAAAGTAAATATAACATGAAGTCAACAAAAATTACAGGCATCATATTTTAGGCACCATATTTTGTCATACACAATTTAGATCACGTAGATCTTTACATTCCTTTTTTTTTATTATTATTATTAAAAGAAAACATAGGTTAATGTTTACAACATGATTGTGGATTATACTATGTCACCTTTCCACAGCTCTTCCAGCATGAAACTGATTTGACACTGGTTGAGCTAGCCATAGGATAGTGCAGCAGTGTGCATCCTACAACACTACAGGGAGCACAAGCTTTGTGAGGAAGCAGTTCACCCACACTCTGCATATGCTAACACCCTGAATTCTTGGTACAATTCAGAATGCATATTTATTCAATGCTTTCCAGTTGTGGCTTCAAATCTGTACTAGTTACCTATTTCTTTGAATATGCACCTACAATTTAGTCTAAGACCTTAAGTCTGAAATCATTCATACCAAACCAATAAAATTATTCATATGCATACATTTTTTTTTTAAATTAAAATACTCACAGAGAGAATAAAATCTTGGAAACACATTAGGAGATTATTTGGTGTGTTCAGTAGAAATTGCAATTCACTTTGAAACTACATCCAGAATAACACAAGTATGCATAAATGCTGTTAAAAATAATGAGATTTAAAGGAATGACTCAAATTAGACATGTATTTGCAGATTTTCATGACCTGAAGTGGAATTAATCTTCCTTTAGCTGGACCCTAAATTTGAATTAAAATCAAATGAAGGTCTAAAATATGTACCCCTAATATATTCATCTTGACCAATACATTCAAAAGAAGAGTTAGGGGAAAGGCAAATAGATTACTGAAATTAAGTCTATTCAAACAAAGTTGAAAAACTCCCTTTTATGCAGTCAACTTATGCACTCTTGTTTGAAAACAAGACACAGATCTCTGTATACTTCAGAGCTAATTACATTCAGATAGCTCAGATGTTTCATTTAGATTTGTTCAGATAGTTTGATACTTCAGAACTGAGGGGAGCAAAGAACAAAGGACTGATATAGGACAGTGTTGATCATCTCACTAAATTTTAGGTGTCTGTGGTGGGATTCAGTTCCAGGTAAAGGTACCCAGATAAAGTTGTCTATATGTAAGCTTCTATACCTGTGTGAAGTGCATATGAGGTTATATAAGACTGTCAGATACAGCTCAAGACCTATGGGATATGGATGCCTTGCTGGGAGAGACAAACAGAAACCAGGAGATGTAGTACATTTCAAATGGCATTTTATGCATTTGGACTGATTAATTGAACTTCAAATAAAAGTCAGTCATGTCCTAGAATGGATATTTCACTGTTCTCCATTATATATATGATTATCTTACAAAAGATAAACACTGCGTAATTTCAATTTGTATTGGACATCCAATGTTATCTCTGATGTTCCTAGAGGCTTTTGGTCTTCTGTGATTTGTTACATCTGTGAGCCCTACATGAATAACATGGAAAACTTTTTAGCGAACTGGGTCTGTGGTATGCAATGGCCTGGGGTTTTGTTTTTCTTGTAGCAATTACATTTTTGACTCATGAAGAACTCTTGTAAATTTTCTGAAGATGATGACTACTTCTAAAAGTTTACATTTACTCATGGTCCAAGTTTCCAGAGCATAACAATAATCAAATACAAATAGTCCTCATTAATCCTTTTATGATAAAAACCAGCATGTTTAGAAACAAAATAATGAGTGTGATTTAACTAAAGTTCCAATGAATAAGATTCATCTCCTGAAATTGAAATGCTGTGTTCAGGTGTCTGTCTAGATTCCCTCAAGATAATGGCAATAAATGGTGGCTTTCAAATGACAGTTTAACAATTTACTCTGCCCTAAAAGAAGTGTCAATGATCTCTGAGATGAAGTGCCTTAAGGAGGTTCTGACTTCCTTCTACTGACTGTAGAGGAAAACTTGACTGCCAGGTAACATTGAAACTGACATATTTCTGTCAATAGGGCAGGATTCTTCTACTGAACTTTATAATATAAATGTCTATATCTCAACTAGTCAGCCTAGATTTCTGAGTCATGAAGATAAATAAGCACTCTGGAGTTCTTTCATTTGATCTATCTTAGTTGTCTACCCTAGGTCATAAATAAATAATCAGGTGCCTATGTAATAAATAGCAGGCACTCTTAAAAATGCTTGTTTCTATTTATTGTCCATAAAGGAAGTGAAATGACAAGCTTAAATACAGACATCCATACTGGAGAAAGCTAAATTTTGCCTGATTTGTTCCTCTAAGGGTTCTCCAGCAAAGACAATTTCATTTTGGTGGGGTATATAAGAAATTTGATAAGTATTAAACAGAAGCATCACTATGAATCATCTAAAAAAAAAATCTAGTCACTAATAATGGACTTATCCATATTTGTCTAATCCAATGTCTTTCTAGTATAAAGAAAAATTCACTTGGATTTGGATCTGGTATCAGATGAAAAAAAAGAGATGTCAGCACATGACAAGATAAGGCCTTTAGGAAGCCATTGATTTTTAATAACTGAATTTATAGTAATCTCTGTGTAGATCTTCTCTATATTTTCATGGGATCTTGGATAAGAAATTAATGAATATGTTTCTGAAAGGTATGTAGTTAAGGATAGGTAGTCAGAACTGACAGTACAGAACTTCTCAAACAGAATAATACATACAACAAAAAAGATACATTTCTGAGTGAGCTAATACAAGAATGATGCACCAGCATTGTATTTCAGTCAGAGGTCTAAAAGCATATGGCAGCAGATGGAATTTAGTATGTTAGGTTAGAAACTTACTCTTTAACATGTGGGGTTAGAAACTTTAACATGCTGGGTTAGAAACTTTCTTCACATGATGTCAGGCATTCTGCTCAGAGTGACATCTCTCAGAAGGCAAAGTAGGAGACTGACTGGTGGCTCTAGATGATTCGGCTGTCTTATTTTAATCCTCTGTCACATGTCTGCTGGAGTCTTTAGTGAGATAAAGCACTGCCAAAGATTAGACAGACTATTAGTGAAATAGATTTTAATTAAGAATATTGACTTATTGTGAATTTAGGTCTATAGCTTATTCTCCTGTTTCACCTTGAAAATCCAAGGACACAATATTTCTGAGGGAGGATGTTAGCCAAGAGGTAAAACAAAAGCCAAGCACGAATGTTATTTAATTTCCACATAAAGTTACTACTAGTTTCTGCTCAGTACCTTATCTTAAATTACACTAATTGCTTGATGAATCAAAAGATCTTGAATAACATCCCTGGATAACTTCTCTAAGCTAATCAGTCATTTTTATAAGCTAAACATATTTAACGTTTGCATCAAGATTAGTGCAACTGAAGCTCCACAGATTGTGAGATTCATTGTTTTAAACATTGGCTTGCTACAAGAATCTTCTAGTCTATATACCAAAGTCAGGCTGTGAAAAAATTAGAGGTGATGTGAGATTGCAAGAAAAATGTGTCAGACTCACTTCTTCCCCAGTTCATAGTTCAAAATCTGTCTTCTGGATTACCCAATTCAATAACTTCAATTTTATATAATTAAATATCCATTGACCATCAATAGCTTTATGAGAAAATAATGTAAGAAATATATAGCATTTCTTATCTACCCAGGTAGATATGCCTGATCCCTAAAAGAACCTATCCTTACTTCTACAGAGGCACCATTACTGTAAAAAATCTTCTGCAGACATTGTATACTAAATTAATTTATGTGAGAAACATTTGGCCTAGAAAAACTGTCCGCTTTGGTGTTATGGAGATAAGAATATACTTAACATAAAATGATACAGAGAAACAGATCTTTCATACCCCTGATGTACAATAAACACTGTCAACATGGAAGAAAAAGAGGAAAACAAGTCTTTGCATAGAATACAATATTATATGCAGTTATTCAGTTCATCACAGAGACTGGAAATCTTAGTAAGAAATATATAGACAATGACTATAAAGTTATTTCTTTGGAGAAAATGTTAAAAAATGGAGAAGAATTGTGTAAGATAAGCTGGTAAAAGCTTGTTTTGTTCACAGTATTAGAAACATGCTTTTTAACAATCATACTTGAATGTCCTATTTAACCCATTCTAATGAATTTCTGTTTCACTGAGGAAATTCAAGAAAAGTTATATAAGCAGTTTTCTCTTTTTTTTTTTCACTATATTTCTCCAAGACTTTGTTAAATTTATTTTGCTAGATAGTTGAGACATGGTAATATGGGGTTTTTATATGACTTTAGAATATCAAAAGATAACATTATGATTTTCTCCATAACACAGTTGACTCTGCCTGTTGGTAGATATATTTTGGCAAAACCTCATATTTGCACAGTTTTGGTAATTACATTTTTACAGCTGTGTTACAGTCACATATGAATACAGTTTACTTCTAACCTGGACAATATAAAATTTATATTTATACTTCCTGGCCTGGAGAGTTATCAGCTCTTTTATGTGTACCACAATAGTTCTGTTTTATTGACTTTCTCTTTATCAGCTTTTATCTTCTAGTGCAAATGTTGTTAATTGGTCATGTGCACCCATGCATGAAGGTAGTCATATGGATGACTAAGGACACAAAGAATACCCATCGCATAACTAGTGCCAAAGGGAAGAGTTTCTGAGAGCATCTCACAAATGGAAAATTGTAAATGTTTCTGCATCTTCCACTACACTACATGGTTTGGCAACCTTTGTACCACAGAGGGGACTAGTTCACCTATTAGTCTTTGCACGATCTCACTAGTGGCATGATGTAAATCCAAAAAGACCAATACCAACTCTTATTCAAGGACCAACCTGTGGCTCAAGATCCAGAGACTGGTGTTTTCTACCATACATGTGAAGCATTATAGTCCAGCTTTTCTATCTGGTTCATACAAAAGATGAAATATGGCTGGAATAAAAGCTACTGTAAGAGGAACTCAGAATAAGGGATAGATGGTTTGCCTAGGCCCAAAATATTTATCATACATTTTCCATAGATATGGAGCTGAATTCTTTCTGATGGATACAGGTTGTACAAAATAAAGGTTATAAATGGGATATGAGTGGTTTTCTCCCTAAGGCATACCTTCAAGTCACAGTCAATTACTTTTGCACACATAAATAGAAGATGAAGGCAATATATTATTTTTTCATCATATATGCATCCGTACTTTATATTGTCGGTCTTCACAAATCTAGATTCTCAAAGTTTTGTGGGGGAAGTCATAAGCATACAAACAAATTTTTTGGAAGGAGCCCTAACTTCATGAAAATTGTCCCTCTCAATGAGCCAGAACAAACCTAACACATCAAACATAATTTTGATAATGAACATCACCATTTTACATTCAAATGCCTTCCAAAATGGTGGCAATTTATTAATGTCAGATTAAAGGGCTCAATTCATTATTCCCTTTCAGTAAAGAGGCAGTTAATGAGTGATGCATGCACATGGACAAGCTTCTAATTAGAGCTTCTGTATGTGTTGAAAGCTTGGTGCTGGGATACTGACTGACTGCCAGCAGACTATTGACTTTTTTCCCTCTTTGCTGAACATGTCTATTTATAAAGCTTATTGCTAATGAGATGCTAATTGAGTCTGCCATATCTAAATAAAAAAAACCTCAAACCTTGTGTTTATTGCTGAATCCTCTAAATGGAGCTCCATTTCAGAATATTCTCACCTGGCTCATTTTCCTTTGCATTCTCTGTGCTCTGACTGAAAAATAATATTGAACAATAGGAACAGGATACCAATTTAAAAAAAAAAAAAGAAAAAAAGAAAACCCACAAACTTTTTCTAATATTAATTGAGAAAAGAAACTAGTAAATTTATGTCTGGGTATTCACATTTAGTTTTACTTAAAACAATGCCAAAATGCACTCAAATATGTGGTGAATGCCCTGTATAAAATTTATAAATGCAAGTTCCTATGCCCTGGAGAGGTTCCAGTATAATCATTTTGCATGGAATGGAACCAGCCTAAATGATCACCACAAAAACAACAAAGCACATTAAAAAGTAGAATGAAGGAAAGAATAAGAATTAGAGCAATTAAATAATTAGGTTATCTAGTTTAGCTTTGCATAGGAGAGCAGTGAAGATAAAACAGCTTTTATGATCTTCAGCTTATTATTCATCTGGCAGTAAGTTTAGCTGAGTGCATTCTTACACTCCTTTTTCTGTTCAATGGATATTTTAGGAAAAATTTTGAAAGTATTTCTCTAAAAAATGTTTGATGTTTCTTCAGGTGTCACACAGTGGCTGAAATGTCCATTGGATTTTAGATTTGTTCAATTTACTTATGGTTGTTTTTTTTTTTTTTCACCATTATATTATTTCACTTCTGTTTTTCAGTTAGTGAAAAATACCTTTGGCATAAAATCTTTTCCAGCCATACCACCTAAAAGAATCCTGGAAAACTCTTTAATGCATCATTTACCATGGCTTTTTGTACTGACAGAAGTTCATTGTGGTTTGTCTGATGCTGTTTTCATGTTTCTCCATGGTTTGTGAATTCTCTTAGGTTATGTGAGTAAAGACCAATCACAGTAAACAGCAAGACCTGACAAAATCAAAGAACAATGACAGGTGGAGAAACTACAGCAAACTAATCAGGAGCACATTGGATAAGGTACTCCAAAAAACATCAGAAGAGAATAATTAGATGACTGCTTTTTCTGTAAAACCCACCAAGATGCATCAAGAGAAGAATCTCTCTGGAAGGCCATCAAACCTGAAGGATTTACTCTGGAATATAGTGGGTAGAGAATATTCAGATTGTATGAAACTTACTGTGAGCTTATTATGTCCCTCACAAAATGCTCCTTTCTAAGTTGGAGAAATATGGGTTTGATGCATGGACTGTTCAGTGGATAAGAAATTGGTTGGATGGTGGCACCCAGAGAGTATTGGTCAGTGGCTTGATGCCTAGATGGGAAAGTGGTGTCCCTCAGGGGTCTATACTGGGACCAGTGCTGTTTAGTATCTTCATTATATACATAGACAGTGGCATTGAGTGCACCCTCAGCAAGTCTGCTGACAATACTAAGCTGAGTGGTGGAGTTGATATGCCAGAGGGATGGGATGTCATCCAGAGGGATCTGGACAGGCTGGAGATCTGGAGGGGTGGGGTCAGGTGAACCTCATGAGGTTCAAAAAGGCTAAGTGCAGGGTCCTGCACCTGGACCAGGGCAACCAGCATTATGAATATAGGCTGGGAGAGGATGTGCTAGAGAACAATCCTTTGGAAAAAGACTTTGGGGTAGTAGTAAATGAAAAGCTGGACATGAGCCACCAATGCACAATGGCAGCCCAGAAGGCCAATTGAATCCTGGACTGCATCAAAAGAAGCGTGGCCAGCAGATTGAGAGAGGAGATCCTGCCCCTCTACTCTTCTCTGGTGAGTCCTCACCTGGAGCACTGTGTCCAGCTCTGGAGCACCCAAAACAAGAAGGATGTGGACCTGTTGGAGAATGTCCAGAGGAGTGTGACAAAAATGATTAGAGGGCTGGAGCACCTCTCCAATGAAGACAGGCTGAGAGAGTTGGGGTTGTTCAGCCTGGAGAAGAGGCGGCTCCAGAAGGACCTTATAGCGACCTTCCAGTACCTGAAAGGGGCCTGTAAGAAAGCAGGGGAGGGTTTATTCACAAGGGTTTGTAGGGACAGGACAAGGGGTAATGACTTTAAACTAGAAAAAGGTCGATTTAGGCTAGACATTAGGAAAAAGTTCTTTAATACAAGAGTAATAGATCACTGGAATAGGTTGCCCAGAGAAGTGGTGGAGGCCCCATCCCTGGAGACATTCAAGGCCAGGCTTGATGAGGCTTGAGCAGCCTGACCTAGTTGGAGATGTCTCTGCTTATTACAGGGGGGCTTGGACTAGATGACCTTTAGAGGTCCCTTCCAACTCAATACATTCTATGATTCTAGTTTTCTAAAGATCTTTGGGGTGGATACAATTACTTTCTGAGGCACTGTGTATATGTGCTAGATTAAAGCCAAACAGGCTGACTTTTGGGAGAAGAGGTCTATATGACAATCCCCTTGGAGTAGGAACCTGATGCCTGAGGGCCTCCAACTCAGCAGTTAGATGAGACCAGGGTCTAGGAGCCATCAAATTAGTGGACTAAATATCTAAGACTAGGAACAGAAAAGAGCCCATGTGTGTATATGTATATGTGTGTGCACGTGTGCATGTATGTGCATATGTGTATTCCACTAGCAAGCTTTAACTCTAATCTGCAGGAGTGGAGGAACAGGACTGAGCAATTCATCGTTCCCTGTGTTTGTGTGGGTGGCAGTACGGGCACAACTCTGTGATGCACCTGTGGATTGCTATGTGTGCCATCTGTAGCATGCATGTCTTTGGAGAGGATATGGAGGTGGGGGCATGACAATGCAGCAGCCCTTGCAGCTATGGGGCTGTGACAGAAGAAAATTCCCTGGTCCCAGAAACCTACCAAATTTGGCAGTCTCTAAAAAATTCTACTAGAAATCTCAGTTTGTCTCCAAGCCAGACAAGCTACAGAGCCTCCATCACTGGAAATGTTTACATTAGAGAAATAATCAGTCAAGAATGGTATAGATGCAATTGATCTTACTTGGGGCAGAATCGACAAGCTAAATGAGGTCACTTCCAGCCTTATGATCTCATTAATCTTCATCCTTTGGCCTATTATTCACACTTTGGAACAAAAAACAGCCATTGACAGAGCTGGTCTGACAACAAGGAAACTAAAGGTTGTTTTTGCAGCCTGGGAGAGGCTTGAAAGATGCACTTACCTGAAAGGCAGTTGCAAGCAACAGAGTCAGTCTCTGCTCAGCAAACTAATGATAGTAAAAGCATGGTGAATGAGAACAAATTGTGGATTGGATGGTTTAGATCAGACATTGAAGAAAATCTTCATTATTAAGAGGGAAATGCAGCACCGCAGCAGGTTTATTAGAACAACTGAAGAAAAAGTTCTATCTTTAGTGGTATTTAGTAGTAGGATAAAGGTACGGGTGACCTGACCTATTGCTGGCAACAGTTCTGCTTCAAGTGGGAGCTGAACTGCAAGACCTGCAGCAATCCCTTACAACCGGCAATTCTATGATTCTGTGACATGTGCAGCAGCTTCTCTGAATGGCACTGTTTAGGGCAGGTTACCTTCCAACAGATTGTTAGCAGGATTGATACAAGCTGTCATGACTTAGTTAGGTAGATAATATGAGTGTGACTAGATTTTTAGTTCTCATGTTATCAATCCCACACTTTTCTGTTTCATCTTGAAGATAATACCCCTCACAGCAGTAAAAAATTGTGTGATACTACTTAATTGCTGTCATATCTGAATTTTCCTTAAAATACTATTATCCAATGGAACACCTTATATAGTGGACTACCCACGCCCTTATAACAAACCATCAACTCAATTTCTTAATACTAAAATGATGTTTGTAATAACACTTAACAACTGTGTGCAAGGGATGTCTATGGCTATTCAAAGAATTTTAGTGCAAGGACAAAATGCTAGTTTAGAGTCTTCAGGTATCAAAATTTTTATAATTCGCTTCCTACATTAGTTATGGAATTCATTGGATAATATGCAGATGTGTGTAATGAAACAACCTCCTTTTACAGACAATTGAGAGACATAGGCACTGTGAAGGTGTCATTTATCTCACTCTAAAGTTTATATTTAATTAAATAATTAAATAATTAAAATAAGGGAAAGAAATTGCATCCATCTTTTCAATTATCTTAAAAGGATTCTAGGGATGTATTTGTATTGTAGGTGTCTTTGTATGCATAGATGTAAGAAGATGATAAGTCTTTGAACCGATACAAGGTAGACAAAACTATAGCATAGCATTTACAATAAGATGAATCTTCTCATGGGCTTCAGAGTCCTACTCTCTTAACTGAGGAAGTGAAAGAAACTTTCCAGGTATTGTTTTCCCACTCTTTCATAGCCTGAGAGGTAGTAGACAAGTTTCACAGAGGATTTTTGTGACTCACTAGTGCTCCTGGGTTTCCTAATCCATGATGCATGATTCTTTAATTAATGATGAGGGCTCACAAATGGTAGAGATGTCCCTAGGCATTTATTTTTAAGGTCAGGGGATACTTTTGTCCAGAAAAATGGTGCAATTCTATTATTCTATATCTATCTCACCAGGCCATCTAACCTCTTGAAAAAAATAAAGCAAGCTTGGTCTGATTTCCAAAGAGTGGCCTATTGAAATGAAATGGTTATTTAGGGAGGATACCAACAAGTGTTTCAGAGTTTCAACAAGTTACGAAGAACATCCCAAATAAGTCTTTCAGTGCATTTCACATAGCACTTTCTGTCCAACTCTACCCTCACAAGCCCATCAGATGAAGCAAGAAAAATGTTACCTAGTTTGTAGAAGCTGATAATGTGTAAGTTAGGTGTAGTCAAGACTGAGTCCCATCCCAACATGTCTAGAAGCTGAAGATGAGATGTGTGGAGAATTTTAATATCAAAAGTCTAAGCTCTTCCTGAAATTGATTTAATGTATCTTTGTTTATGTAACAGTCTGGCATATACTTTTAACTAGTCAACTCCTCCAAATAGAAGGAGACAGATGGCAATTTGTCACACCTATCTTAGACATCTACAGTTAGGATGAAAAACCCTCTGATGTGCTTAACTCTTCACTGCATCTAACTTCTATTTATGTTCTTAATTCTAAGTCTTAAATTTACCATTGAAATTGTGCCTGATATAATATCTATACCATTAAATGTAACATTGTTTAACATATTATGCCTTCTCGAGGTGAATATAACATATTATATAGTGTTCTTCCATGAAGACCAAATGTTGCAGGACACAAAATATATTCAAACATAATAATGTTACCTTTTGATATATGATATCACATTTCTATAATACATTGTTGCTCTGTGGTGTGAATACTTGTCAGCTGGACCATATGTTAGGGAATTTTTCTTCACACCTCCCAGTGTTTCTGATTCTTAGAGCAGTCCATAAAAAAAAGAGTTTTACTTAAACCCACAGGGTGGTCTTGCCATAGGTTCCACTGAAAATAACTAGGATTTAGGTTCTTAAGTCTTTCAGGTTCTTTTGAAAAAGTTTTTTTATAATGGAGACATGTGACTGCATGTAATATGTGGTGTGTCTAATATCTTCACACATCCTGAGTTCCCTTAGGAAGCAGTGACATATACCTTTGGAAATAAGGAAGAAAGAATCAACAACAGGTGAGATAAATTGCTCAAAGGGTTACACCCAGATAATTAGATTTGGCTGAAGTAAAATCCATCCTCACGGCTTTAACAGAAGTAGCCAAATACTTTTTACATTTAAAATGGCAGAAACACCATCACGAGATTGTAACAACTAATCCTATGTTTAATTATTTCTTGTGCATGCCTCCCTATCTTTCTTTGAACTGAAGAAATATCTCTAATTAACTATCAGTCATAGTATGATGTCATCTCCAGAATGATACCAAAAAAAATTTAAAAAAGCAAGGTTAATCATGTATTACATGATATGTGTATTATAAAAGATCTCTCCAGGCACAGTATGTAAGTAGTAATGCAGCTGCGGAAGCTGCTGGTGAGAACTCATCTGAATTGATATACATTTTTCATCATTTATTTTCAAAACCAATGAATATGCACTGGAAGAGGAAAAGAATTATCAGGATGATCAGCAGAACTGAAAGCCTGATTGTAAGAAGACAGAGAAAATTCATTAAAGTTGAAGTGAATGTAAATGCCCACACCAGGAACAGTTGTCTCATCAAGCTACTTATAGCACCACTGCATAATGACACCTGCAAAGTCCTACTAAATCCCTCAGACTCCACAAGCACTTCTATCTCAGGGACAGCCACAAGCACACATGAAGAACAACATCTCACATTTCTGTTGGCCTGGAGTGCATGTATTGAACCAGAACACGCTGCAGGGAATGTTATGACCTTCATTATTTTCTTCTCTGGGATGTGTCTCATTCTGGTTATGTAAATAGCTCTCATTAGTGATGTTTCGACCATGTGGAATAAACCATCCTTTTTCTTTACTTGGATGTCTGGGGAATAGCAGAACAGTGAATCACTGAAAAGACCCTGATGACTTAGTTTGAAGGTAGGTACCCTTACAGGTGTCCTTGGCTGCAAGAAGAAATAAATTCAGCTCATCAGTCCCCAATCTGATGTTACAAATACAAAAAGAAAAAAAAAAAAAAACCACACAAAACCAACCAACCAAACCTGTAAAGAACAGCAAAGCAAGTTTTTCTATTAACTATAACATACCCAACAGACTTTAAGAGTAATATTACAATCTTAAATGTTGTAAATAATTATATTGATAAATATGATAGTAAAAAAAATGGCTTTGGGAAGGATCTGGATACATTAAGCAGTCATCCTTCAAATAGACTTCTACTAGATAAGCTTATCAACTTTTGCTGTGTTATCTAAGCCTCCCTTTCCTTTTTACAGGTAATACCTGAAAACATTGAGATAATGCGCTAGGAATCTAGCTAATTTTTATCTGCTGAAAACACACTACTTCTTAGGGGCAAACACATTATATAACAGGTCATGCATATATGGGATATGTGTATATATACATACATATATATAAAAGTGGGTTTTCATACATGTTTGCATACTTTTATACACAGAAAGAAATATAAAATAGCTAATCAATTGTATTTTTATATGTATTTAATTGGTTTATTTATATTCCCAACTTCTTGTTTTCTACAGCTACTGACTCCACATCAGTTTGCAATTAAGATGTCCTATATTATAATACATTTGGAGACTTTTCCAGATAGAAATTTTAAACAAAACTACTCTCCCAATAGCTAATATTTCAAATGCAATTAATCTTGAAATACAGTACCATAATCTGCAATATCCAACAACAATATTTAGAAGATATTTGTAATATTTAACAAACTTATTTAGACTTAATATCCATATTGGTATTTGACTGCAAAACTAAAAGTCTTTTACAATCCAACAAAAAGGATACTCATATCATCCAATTTTTTCAGCTGGTTTCTAACGCACAGATGTTCAGAACTGCAAATTTTATGCCTCAAGTACATACAACAGAATCTAGGAATTTTCCTCCCTTATATATTCACAGAAAAATATAACCATTAAGAATGTTTTCAGATGGATCTTTTTTTGGAGTGTGCACAGATCTGAATCCTACATCTTGAATCCTACATCTTCTGAAAAAAAACAAACCAGACTCCCTTCCCTCCCCAAACTTACTAACAAAGATGTGATAACAAAAGCATTTAAACTTTCTTACTTTATTGCATGCAATATTCTACAATATAACCCATATTCATTATTCCATAGCCCTTTTCCATACATCTTAAGCTGATGCAATTCAGACCACCCTGGACTAAAATAAAGAAAAAATGATCTTTGTAGCTTAGATATTCCAGCATTGTGTATGACCTGCTTTACTGAAAAAATCTTGTTATCTCATTAGGTAAATAATTAAAATTATGCCTTCGAGGTTAATTTCTCAGGAAAAAAAAATCTAAATAAGAATTAATAATATGATGTAAAACTCTGGAGAAAAGTTATATTTTTGTGTACTTATTAAAGTAACAATAAGAAATTAAAGCATGGAAATTACAATTAGTATTTTTTTGTTTTATCATAGCACTGAAGACTCAGAGTCATGGAGCAGGGCCATGACTTTTAATGTTTTTGCTTTGTTCAAACACAAATATATATATATATAAACTAGAGGTTCCTTTTAATAATCTCATAATGTGTGTTTTCTTCCAGAATTTATACAGTATTGAACAATATTTTTCATACTGACACTTTCTAGTTGTTGCCATTATTGACATTATAACTTCAAAAAGTTGTTTTTTTTCTTTATTGTAAAGAAATGAAGAAATTACATAGGATTGCATACTCCAAAAAGAGCTGATGATAGTTCCCAGATTTAATCTGCAGATCAAACCACACTGGTAGGAAATATCAGTTCTAGTCTCAGCCCAGATGAATTAAAATATGTGTTAGAAGCTATATTCCCCCAAACCTAAGTTAAATCTCTCACCATTGAGATATTTCTGCATTTTGATGAAGTTTAAATTATATCTGTGCTCTGAGAAATGCTGCTCTGCAGGTAGTATCAACTTTCTAACACTGAGCACGTTGGTGCCATTAGGGTTCTACCTAGAGGCATAAATTTAGGCTACATCTCTCCTAGTAAATTACAAAGTGGCAGGGACCATTCCCAGCACCGTGATTCAATCATCTGAAGCGTTCAGTTGTTAGAATTGTCCCTAATACAGTTGTGGTTTGGGCCAATTCCTATTTCTAATAACCAGTTTTTGAATAGTTACGCTCTTTCAAAGGTTGAGAGACTTTAATAGCATGGATTTAGGCCATTTAGCTCCTAAGTCCAATTATGGGCAAAAGTAATTGACTCTTATATACTGTACACTGTAATTTAATGGTTAATGCTGCAGCTCAGGCGCCTTGGGAACTTTAAAAAAAAAGAATTGAGATAACCATGGAATTATGCAGCTTCAAAAATAGGTTGGAGTTTGAGGAACCAACACATCCTGACTCATACCATCTAAGTCTTATTTTCCTCAGGGAACTATACAATTAGATTTCTGAATTTAAGGAGTAATCTTGAGTATTTTTTTTCTTTCCGTACATTAAGAAACTAAATTTTTGAGGTTGAACATAAAAACTTTCCTTTAGTAGATGGAATAATTTTAGATCTTCTGTTTTACTTCAATACCATTTCCAACAGTAAGCTCTCTGTTAAACATCCTCTTATGTGGATTGGAAGTCTAAAAAGATTGATCTAATCTCATAGATCATTTCCACACATGACTTCTCATTGATCCTTATGTGAAGATACTTTGCATTAGTTTCCAGGGTGTTACTTCGATCAATCAGAGCTTACTGATTTAAGATGATTTTCTCTTTTGTTTGCTTCTTTTTAGACATATATTTTGTATGTTTTAAGCACATTCCTTCTACCACTACAGTCTTCTAGTGTTTTGAAGAAGTTAAATACATTGTTTTAAACCAAAAGAACATATATGTATATAGTTATAGATAAACCTTAGTACATCACATTTACACTCTGTTTAGGACGCAAAGCTCATAATACAACATTTCCTGCAGGGACAAAAATCACATGTAAGCAGATAGTAGTGCAAGACACAGAGCACCCCTGTGACAGGGAAGTTCTGGTGTGCTTGTAGCTGTTATTTCAAGGTTCCTGAGCTCACATGTAATTTATGCTATACAAAGAAACAATTTCACATTTCATCACTGTTTTATCTTCATCATTTGTTGTTTCCCTTGTTATTGGGCACAGTCTGTCATTTAAAAAATACTGAAGAAAAAAATGACAATTTTGCTCATTTGTTCATTTTTGAAGGATTTCTTAGTTCAACAATTTAAAATTTCACCT
Organism: Chloroceryle amazona; assembly: GCA_027560015.1. Classification (NCBI taxonomy): domain Eukaryota; kingdom Metazoa; phylum Chordata; class Aves; order Coraciiformes; family Cerylidae; genus Chloroceryle; species Chloroceryle amazona. The sequence continues at coordinate 57,170 of JANHFX010011159.1, read as the reverse complement.
TTATAATCAACAAAGTTGACATTAATTTGATCTTATTTTTTGTGCTAAGCAAGGGTATTTTGCAAAGAGTTGTGTACAAGTACTTAGTAACAATGATCTTTGCTTTCAATATTTTCTAATTGTTGAAGAAAGAAACATGTTTATGTTAAAGCTACATTCAAAAACTAATTCTTATGCAGTCTTTCTTCATGACACTGAACAAGTTTATGTTTAGTGTCTTTAAAAACTTGTCCTCAAACTATGGTGCTGAGACAGCTTGTGTGATCATTAAAGGGGTGAAGGCTGAACAAAAAAAATCAACTTTTTTACTAGACAAAATGTTAAATTATGGATTCCTGCTTGCCATGAAAAATACAAGAAATCCTTAGTAAAAATGAAAGTACATCAGTACCTTTCCCCAAAAAAATCACCACCCACCCTAAACTCATATGAATTATAGTTCAGTTCTGTACTATTGAACTTCCATATAACAGTACAACTCAAATCTCTTCCATACATCACCTCCACTTACGTAAAAGTATAAGAAAGATCGAAAAAGAAGGTGTATCAGGGTAAAGGCAAAGTAGTCATGGCTTATAAAACATACATCTGGAAAGAACCCCACCCTCTGTATGAGGAAGCATGTTCTGTTATTAACTATTATCAAGACTCTTATAGGACTAGTTCTAGTTTGTGCCTTGGCTGATTAACAGAGACTTTTTATGTTTTGTATAACAATTACTTCCTCTGTGCTTCAGATACAGTTGAATTTATCAAAAAATCTTACTCTATTCTATGTTGTGCTATGATACACTAACGTAAATTATGATAAGCTGTGCGATTCTTCCTAGGGTTTTTTTGTACTAAAAAAAAAAGAACTTCAACAAATCATTTTCACAAGTTTCACTATATTTTAACAGATGCACATGACAAATATTTTTTTTTATACAAATACAAATTAAATAAGAGAGATGTGCAGAGATTAGGCAAAAACTCTGAGATATCTATAGAAACTGAAAGAGCTTCTTGGAAAAGCTTGGCCTGTGATTCATGGTCCCCTTACACATGAGTGCTTGTGTATATACAGATATACATGGTATATCTGAAGATTAATATTGAATTACAAAAGAAATGTTTACTTTTAGGAGAGCTTGGGGAACAAAAGCAACTTTCAAAACCATACCTGAATGATTTTATTGTCATCTATAATAACCATTATTTCTGTTTTATTTGTCAAGTTAATGCATGATGTTAGAAACAGTGTTTCAGTTATGTGCTGAAACTCATTTCTTGTATAAATGTTTTAATAGGTTCTTTTTTTTTCCTTTTTTTTCTCATATTGTAAGATAGCAGTCAATTATTGAAAAACTTGGAGGTCATGTTCTGTCTTTATCCTAAACCTAAGAGAGAGAAAAATACTTCAGAAAAATAAAAACCTTCCTTCAGAGTCTTTGTTGTTCCTTGATAATATAATTATATAGAGATTATCTACCTCAGACAGTTGACAGTGGCAAGGGTAAGGCACCTCACAAGAATACACAATTCTCTTATCTGCAGATTGGAGATATGTTATACCTCCATACCATGAGGAAAACCAGTGTAGTGTAGACACAGAGAATGGATACTTTGGCAGATTTATTTTTTTTTCCCTTATAATCTCCACATTTCTTATAGAGATGCCAGTAGTTCCTAGATCCTGTCTTTGATGGTTCAGCTGGAGCACAGATGCTTGTATTACTGTAAACAAGGGTAATTGTTCAGCTTTCATGAAGTTGCCTTCTGTAGTGAATAAAGCTACCATCTATAATTTTATTATTTAATTTATGTCTTTAAAAGCATAATTAATATGGCAACAACCCTGACTTCTTCCTTCTGCATATGTAAAGCTAATGGAAACAGAACACTGAACATTAGAAATGAAAGAGGAATGGCTTTCCTAGATTGCATGAATGAAATGCTTATATGCTGTTAGCCTTGAATTTATTTTAAGAAACATAAGTTTAATGTTTTGTATGGAACAATACAATCTATGAGAATGTTTTGGCTTATAGAAAAGGAAAATAAACCCTTTCATAGGATACACTTCAAGGAACAGTCTATCTCTCACTTAGGGAGGCCAAAAGTACAATTCAACTCTAAGCTGTCATTTTTAGTGAGGTATTTATGAATTACTTTTAGCTGATATATAATCATACTTGGACACTACGTTGTATAGGTGATATAGTTTTTGTAATAGGCTAAGTAATTACTTCATTCTGAGATACATATTCAATTGTTGAACTTTATTTCTTTATAAAGTTAAAACTAGACTTTTAAAAATAATTTAAAAGTCCCAAATAAGTCAACTGATACTAAAAATATATCAGAATATTCACTTGGGCATTTATCTGATGTGCAGAAGAACCATAATCAAAGTTCAGTTTTGCACAGTAATTTGTCTTGGGCCTTGAAAAGCTCTGTGTCTGTGTTCTCTACACTCCAAGTCACACTATTTCAGTTTGTTCTCTTCTACTTCCTGGTGACATTCTTTTGGCTATTCTGGAACTTAATTATTAATTATCCAGGGCTTTCACCTATGACATGAAAAAAATTGTTTTAAACTTTTACCTTAATTGGACATAAAAAAAATCTGGAAAATAAAGTTTTTATTGGAGTGAGTGAAGCACTGTAATTTAATACCAAATAATCTTGCTGTTCTTCATTTCAGGTGCTTTTTCATTATTTCATTTCTTTAAAAATTATACCTCATTAATTATCACAAGTTTTGTTCAAGAGAACACTGTAGTCTAGGATATTTTTAAGGATATGTATGTCCCCTACACTGAAATGTATGTTTTAAAGCTTCTTTAAATTTGGCTGTCTGAGTCTCATTTTATTTTTGCCTGGGAGACTCATGGACAAATTATAAAAGAACAGGATCTTACTGTGGTTCAGCATTCATCAATTTCTTGTGAGTTCATTCTCCCAACTATATGCAGCATTCAAGATTGATTACCTTTGGTAATATATTAAAAGTTGGATAATGTTTTATGTCTATATAACATCATCAGGGCTGTTCTGGGATAGTGAATGTCCAGTTGTAAACAAAGTGGTAATCCATTATCAAAACTTACAGAAAGATCATCATGTAGTAACAAAGTCCAAAGTAATCTGTCTTTATTACTGTACACCAAGGACTAATTTTCTGGCAGCAGTTACAGTGAAAACCTAGCCAAAAAGTCTTTGAACTTTAATTAATAATAGGGTTGTGAATCTGAAAGACAGTTAAAACCTAACAGTCAATGCCCTATTCTGTAAATTATCAAATTGTTTGGTTGTTGTTGGTTTTTTTATATACTTGTTGCAATTTAGTGTATTTATGCCAGAGAAAAAAACTATTAGCACACTCAAAAAAAGAACTATTATTAATCTATTAACAATGCAGCTTAGACTGACCACCAGAATTGGTCTGTAATTCAGTGTCTTCTACACCTGTGCACATGCCTTAGATGATCTAGACCCCGTCTTGTCCTTATAGCCTGTAAGGAAATGAACCTCTGAGAGCAATGGCAGAGGTATCAAGGGATAGGCGTTAGCACTGTTAACAAAATCACATAGAAAGTATAAAAAGAATTATTGCTGTTATTACTATTATTATTGAAGGAATTCATGTCCAGGAAGCATTGCTCTTCTTCATCCTTCTTTTTATACTAAACCCCCTATATTATACACAACTGGTAAAGACTGAGCAGACACAAATTATGAATCTGAGTAATTTCACTTTCAAATTTCTATAGCTAGGTTTTAAAAAGACAAGTTTATTAAGACAAATAGAAACATGCTCCATTAAATTCTTGCAAAGTCTAATAATTATCTTATTTAATGTGTTTGCCCAAGATCATTTTCTGTTCCAATTTAGTATACTGGTCTATTGAAAAGATAGAATGACTTGGAAATTGTACAAATGATACTGAAGGAAGAAGCCTACTGATTAAAGTAACCTTCAGTTCAGGAATAATTAAAGCCTAACAATAAAAGTCAAATCAGCAAAGACTTAGAAGTACAATAAAGGGAGAAGTACAATATAGGAAAAAGTGGTTTATTAGGGGAGGAGATTGATAAGATAATAAAGGAAGAAAAAGTGTTAGGCACAGAGAGGACCATAAATCAATATTTAGATGTCTTGAAGAATGATTTTTGTATTAGAACACTTCTTTTCCTTAAATTGGTTTCAGTAAAAGGCTTTGGTAGCTAGAATGTGGTTGTTTGAATGCATGGGTAACTAGTTTGAATATTTCGTATTTGTCAAATGTGACTCAAAATAACTTTGAGAGGTTGAATGATCATTTTTTTTTGTTTCTTTGTTGTTTTTCGTTCATTGTTTTTTGTGGGTTTATTTATTTACTTATTTTAAATGAAGACACTTAATGCTGTTCTATGCTAGACAAAAAGCTCTGTGGATGTAGAATGCTGCAAGGAACTTTTATAGACCTCCTAACAACAATAAAATCTCAAAATATTTTTTTCTTTGCTAATGTTAATAGATTCTACCATGTATCACTATAGATACTACAATTTATTATTACTTCTGTGCTCTGTGGAAAAGCTGTTGTGGTCAACAAGTGCAATCACTTTCTAATTGCTTACATTTCTCTTGGAAAACAACAAAAGAAGGCATATGGCTTTAGTGATTAACTGTGAGGATTTTTGAGTGATTTTCTTCCAGAAAATTAAAACAGCAGCTGGGATTACACCTTAGTACTAATCATCATGATTCATTTGGGACCTCAGAGTTATACATAACAATAATTCTGAAATATGGAGAACATTAGATTACATTAGTGTAAAAAAATAATAGAAGTAATTTGATTATGATATACTTGAAAAAAGAAGGTATGGAAGCAACAGTGTAACTGTGTGATATCCTATAAATGGAAGAAGTTGAAGAAAGAAACAGAATAGAATCATAGAAGGGCTTGAGTTGGAAGGGACCTTAAAGTTCATTTAGTTCTAACCCCTATGCCATGGGCAGGGACATCTTCCACTAGACCAGGTTGCTCAGAGCCTCATCGAGGTTGGTCTTAAACACTTCAGGAATGAGATGTCCACAGCTTTTGTGGGCAACCTGTTCCAGTGTCTCACCACCCTTGTAGTAAAGAACTTCTTCCTAATGTCTAATCTAAATTTACCCTTCTGTAGTTTAAAACCACTGCCCCTTGTCCTGTAACCACATGCCCTTATAAAAAGTCCTTCCCCATCTTTTGTGTCAGCCCGCTTCTGGTACTGGAAGGCCACTATAAGGTCTCCACAGAGCCTTTTCTTTTCCAGGATGAACAGACCCAACTCCCTCAGCCTGTCCTAGTACAGGTGATTCATCTGTCTGATCGTCTTTGTGGTCCTCCTCTGGACCCTCTCCAACAGATCCATGTCCTTATTATGTTGGGGGCTTCAGAACTGGTCACAGTACTCCAGGTGGGGTCTCACAAGAGCAAAGCAGAGGAGCAGAATCACCTCACTTCACCTGCTATCCATGCTCCTTTTGATGCAACCCAGAATACGGGTGGCTTTTTGGGTTGCCAGTGCACATTGCCAGCTCACATTAAGTGGTTCATCAACCAGCACCCCCAAGTCCTTCTCTGCTCTCAAGCCATTCATCATTCAGCCTGTGTTTGTGCTTCATATTGCAATTCTGGTTTTGTAACAGTCCAGATACCACAGAAAAAAAATCTCAATGCTAAAAAGTATTTTAAAAAAGAAATTTCCATTAAATCAGGGGACATGGATATGAAAAAAAAAATTATGCAGATGACTAGTTTAATAAGATAATGCAGATTTGCAGAGTCAGAGTTAGAAATCTAAAGCCCAAAATGAGATACTACTGGCAGAGTGAAAAGGGGAAGAACAAGTTTCTTAAGGATGTAGAAAGCAGGAGATGGAAAATCAGTGTAGGTCAGGACAGCTGATACTTTGGATCTGTTTTGAAAAAAAAGAAAATCATAGAATGGTAGCAGTGGGAAGAGACCTTTGGAGATCATCTAGTCCAACCCCTTGACAGAGCAGGATTACCCAAGGCAGGACACACAGGAACATATCCAGGTGGGTTTTGAAAGTCTCTAGAGAAGGATACTCCACAATTTCTCTGGACAGCCTGGTCCATAGTAAAGGAATGTTTAATGAATTAAAAGAGAATAGGAAAAGGGAATGTGAAATGCAGGGTAAAAGAAAAAAAAAGAACTAAGGGTAATCTGAAGGTGCTCACTGGGAGGTTGTGAGATGAATTTGCCAAAGTCTGGTAGAGTTTATGGAGTGCAATGTCTACCTGATAATACCGGGAGAACAGAGGAAGCCCTGGCGGACTGAGAAAGGATAAAATAGAATCTGTGTCTCAGTAGAAACTAAATAAAAATAGAAGAGTTTTGCTCCTGAAGCCAAGAGCTGCCTTTACTAACCATATTGAATGAAAAAGAAGTCATGACTAGGCGGATTTTCACAAGCATTCTTCATAAAAACAAATTATAGTGCTTGCTCTTTGCAAACCAACTATGTCAAAAGTACTAGATAAATAATAACATGAATCAAAAATGTCAGTTTTGTAAGGAAAATCACCAGGAATAAATCATGCTTAGATTTTCCACTGTGGATTAAAAAATGTCTGTGGAATCAAGATGTCATGGTCATAGGGCATCCTGGTCATGCTACATAATGAACAAATCACAGCACTGTAAATCTAACAGATCCTCGAGTTTGTTGGTGTTACTTTATTTTCATGCTAGTGAAATGATCAAAATCACTATGCTGTCATAGAAAATATCCTTAGAATCTCCAAAGAATTTTCAATTCACAGTCCAATAATTAATTTTTTTATTGTTCATGTGTATTGCCCAATGGGATGAAAGGTACTGTATAGTTCACATCAAATACTATTCAACACTTTCATTTAGGAGCTACAAGTTGTACTGAAAAGTCAAATAATCAAATAATAAATGTGAACAACAAAAATCTGAAGGGCATCTCTAATTTTTTTTTCCAAAAGATTAAGCAAAACCTTCTTAAAGTACATGACCAGGTCAAAAATCAATGGAATTATTTCACTACAGACAAAAGTAGCTTGCAAAGTATAATCATATAAAGAAATAAAACCACAGAGAAAACCTTAATAGATAATACCACCTATAGGAATAATCTGGGAATTTTATTAATAATAAAATATGAAAAATTGCTTCCATGATAAAAGGAAAAATGTAAAATATTTTAAAAGGCCAGCAAACAACAATCAGGAAGCACTCTATCAAGACAAAAAAAGTAATATTAATTACTACTGAAAAGCTTCTTAACTGTTCTAGGAATGAGGGGCAGGGGGAATTATTCATCCAAAATGACAGTTCTCAAGGTCACTGAAAAGAGCCCTGAATCTTAGTGTAAATCAGCACTATCATCTCAGAAAATACTATACTGTGCATATTTAAACAAAAATGCAGCCTACCGTGCCAAAGGCATTAACACTGACTTATTCAATGTTAATAAGGCATCACCAGCCTGTATGTGAATTTGGATAGCCACATAGAAAAGATACAGGCAATTTGAAGAGAGTTAAGAATAAAACAATTGAAATTGTCAAAAGTTTGGAAAACACTCCTTTCAAGAAAATAGTTCAGTGTTTAACTTCAGACTAGCATTTTAGTCCAAGCAAGTAAAGATTGCATTCATAAGATAACTCCTTAAATTTAAAAAAGGCAGTTGCGAAAAGAAATAAAAACCCCCAGTGTTGGCACCAATGACTAACACGACAGGAAAAAAAGGATTAATTTGGGGCAAGAAAGTTACACTTTGAACAATTTTTAATAGGAAGAATACGGACATAATGGAAAAGACCACTTAGACCATTTAATCACAAGCTTCCAATAACAGACCTAATGAACATCTGTCACAAAGCATATGCTTTAGTTCAGATGCATAAGCATGATATCCTCCAAAGGACTTTTAGGATCAATAATTTTGCATCTAGCAGTATTTCTTATGCTGTATTTGCATAATTTAGCCAAGCTTCTGATCAAGAATTCTCCAAAATTAATGTAATTACTGAAACCAAAATGATCTCGTGGCATAGTTTGAAGAGCATTACTCTTCGCATACATATGCTCACTGTCTTGGGTCACTTTATACCTAATTTGGTAACTAAAGCCTAGTTAAAAGTTATATAGCTATATCAGGCATATCAGAACTATCTAGTGCACCTTGGAATCTTCACTCCACTCCATCCCCAATGCTGCTTGCAAGCAGTGTTGCCTAGGGAACTGTTGTGAAATGGATTCTTTTCCTACCAGTTGTGCTCTACCCTAAAAGTTCCTCTGATGTTATACCTTTCCTTAATGTGTGAACAATGCTGCACCATTAATATGATTTTAATTTTTAAGTCACCTCCAGTCATTACTCCACTGAGAGGTCAATATGTAGATCATAAGTAATTTCCATCTCTCTGCTTTGTTTTGTCATCAACATTGTCATTACATTCTGTGTTTTAGTAACTTTTAAAAAGAAAATGTTATTTTTAAATAAGCTGCTTACTGTGGGAACCTTCATATAGTTATGGGATTATACACTTCATTTGATTACAGGAGACTCCTGTAATATTTTGAAATAACAATAAACAAGGCAGCCCCATGACCTCTTACAGTTTTCCTTCATTGAAGGCCAGGAGTAAGACCAACAGTCTTACCTGAATCTTTTTGGCTAGTAGCATTTCCAACCTATTGTTTTGTATACAGTTTAGGACCATTTAGATGACACCTGAATAACAACTACAGTCACCAACACTCAAAAATGTTAACACACTTATGAATCGATGGAAATATCAAGTGACTGATTTTGAGTACCATAACCTAGAGACAGATTTTAATAACATTATCTGTAGAATAAGTAGGGCTACTTGCAGATTAAATTATTCTTCAGAAGCAATCACTCTTTGAAAGCATAAAAATAAGGTCATGAATCAATAGCTGTACATCTCATAAAAGGTGATGATATTATGTGACATGATGCAAGATCTATCTCTTGCAAAAAGATAAAGTTATTCCATGGAGACAGGAATGAGGCAGCCATTCCACAGGTATGGGGGAGATTGCACCTGAGCGTAGTAGACTATGAAGGTCCATTTTAGGAAGTGTAACTTTCTTTTCTGTTACCTGATGTTGTCCTATAATGGAGGTATGAAATTCTTCACAAAAGAAATAAATGACAGACTGATCTTGTGAATTTAAGTTTGTATTTGCTTCTTTACTTCACACAAACTTACATCTCAACTTCTGGATGTCTTATGCATATGTAAAACGTTTGGGGATTTTTTATATAAAAATGAAGATATTTCTTTTAAGCTAAGGAATTTTCAGAATACATACATACATTGTTGAACATTCTGTTTTCAGAAAATTAACTGATTCATTCAAGAACAGATTTTTCTTCTATCACTTCACTTCTATGTGTTTTCTCCATATTGTCATACTGTGAGATTTCACATCAAATTCAAGAACCCTATATAACAACATATTTTAAATGCATGTGGAATATATCAGTAAACATTTCACCTATGATAGCAGACTGAGCTCATTTAGGACAGAGTATATATCTGGACAGAAAGTTTTTACAAAGATCCTCATTGTAAGTACAGAGTAAGAATAATCTTACTGCGTATGATTCTTAGAATCACAGAATGGATTGGGTGGGAAGGGACCTTTAAAGGTCATCTAGTTCCAAACTCCTGACATGGACAGGGACATCTTCCACTGGACCAGGTTGCTCAAAGCCCCGTCCAACCCTACCTTGAACACGTCCTGGGATGGAGCACTCACAATTACTCTATGCAACATGTTTGAGTGACTCACCACCCTCATCGTACAAAATTTCTTCCTTATGTCCAATCTAAATCTATCATCTTTCAGTTTATAACCATTGCCCCTTGTCCTGTCACTATAAAAGCCTCTCTCCATCTTTTTTATGAGACAATTTTATATATTAAAAGACCTCAATAAGGTCTCCTCAGAGCTTTTTCTTCTCTAGGGTAAATAATTACTTCTTATCAGCTTTTCTTCATAGCTTTTTGACCATTTCCAGGGCCTTCCACTAGACATGCTCTGAGAGGTTCGTGTCTTTCTTGCCCTGGGGACCCCAGAGCTAAATGCAGGACCCCAGGTGGGGTCTCCTGAGAGCAGAGTAAAGGGAGAGAACCACCTCCCTCCACCGGCTGGTCATGCTGCTTTTAGTGCAGACTAGTATATATGGTTAGCCTTCTGGGCTGTGAGTGAATATTGCTGGCTCTTATCCAGTTTATCATCTCTCAGTTCTGCAGTGCAGCTCTCAATCCATTATTCACGCAATCTGTAGTGTTGCTGGTAATTACCCTGATCCAGGTGCAGGACCTTGCACTAGATTTTGTGGAACTTCATGAGGATTGCACAGGCCCACTTTTAAAGCCTGCCAAGATCCCTTTGGATGGCATTCCTTCCCTTAAGTGTGTCAGCTACACTAATCTTGGTGTAATCTGCAAAATTCCAGATGTTGCACTCAATCTTACTGTCTACATCGTTAATAAAGGCAGTGAACAGTAGTGGTCCCAAAACAGACACCTGAGAGGCGCGGCTTTTACTTTTACTTTTTACTGATCTCCATTTGGACATTGAATGATTAACTGCAACTTTTGGGATGCAGACATCCAGCCAGTTCCTCACCCATCAAATAGTCCATCCATTAAATCCATAACTTTCCAATTTAGAGACAAGGATGTTGTGTGGGACTGTGTCATAAGCCTTTTAGAAGTAAATGCAGATGCTTTTCCTTGCTTTTCCCTTATCTACCAATGCAGTCATTCCATTGTAAAAAGCCACGAGATTAGTCATGCATCCTTACCATCTAGCTTAATTTAGGCATAAATATGTTCAAAGCCTAAACCATCGGTTTAATTGCCTAAAATCTACCTTGAGTTATTATCTACCAAAAATGAAATGGGGAATAACATTCTTGGAGATGGTTATTTTTCTCTAGCAAGAGATTTTCCATGCACTTTCAGATCTAACTCCTATGTATCAAGACAAGGCCAATTTTTTCAATAGTTCCGGAGATTTGTTACTGTTTTTTTTTTTCTGAACCTGTGGAGATAAACTGAAGGCATTAGACTTTTGAAAAATATGGTTGTCAGAATCTGAACCAAGGCTGAAGGCAGATCATATCATGAAGATCATATCAACAGTATATACAAAGGTGCAAAAGTTTGTTTGCTTTTTGTTCCAGTTCAAAACCTAAAAAAAACTCCTATTAAAAATGGCAGAATTGATTCAAAGTCATTACTTAAATTCATTGTAGTTTTCTGAACAACTGCTCAGCAAAAAAATCACAACATTTTTCAATATTAGAGTTCATGGATTTCATGAACAGATGTACTCCCTCCCTGTGATTTGTGTTCTGCCTTGTTGACTGTGACCATGCTGCCAAAACAAGTTTTTATATGCTTTTTCCTTGGAATGGAAAGCTTTTAGACATACAAATATATGATATTTTGAATATATCTAATATACATATAGATATATTTAGTTTCCATTTATTGTCTCCCTTTATCTGTAATGGCACATTAAAAGGTAACCAGCTGTGAATGCATCAGGGGGGAGAAAATCAATGGTTTGGTGCTCAGCAGTTCCATACCAGTTGCTAGAGTATTGACTGACTACCAATCAATTGCTATACTGCTCCCATTGAGTCACATAATGTAGATAAAGCACATGGCTCAAGGGAAGAGGCAGAAGGATTCATAAAAATGGAATGGAACCTCAAAGAACATTAAAAAAAGGGATGGTAGATAGTAATGAAAGAAGAGAACAAAGTGGGATAAATCCAGAAAAGAGAGTGATTTTCTGTAAATGTGTATTCGGAATTTTATGAAAGTCAAAACTGATGCTTAAAGATAGGGAACTGAAAAAAGGTTGAAAGATGTTGAACTAATCTTGGGTAACAGCTGTTCTCCCCCAGCTTCTGCTTCTCGGTTAAATGCTAGACTTCGGCTAAGCTGTGGTGTCCCCTGCATCCTTCAGGGCAACAGTTTGAAGGCCCTTAATAACTCCCTATCCCACTAACCCTGGTGTGTCATCCCATAGCTTGTCACAGACAAGCCTGATATTATTATCCACCTCCCTCTTCACATCTAGTTTAAAGGCCTGTTAATCAGCCCCACAATCTCCTGAGCGAAGACGAGAAAATGTTAGTCTTAGTTTATATAGCTTAGGTTCCATTCCTCGCTTCACCACTGCTTTTTACTTTAATGTCTATGTGTGCCTCAGTTCACTATCTTTAATACAAGGATTATAGAACTTTCATATGTCCCAGGAGTGCTGTAAGGATTAATTATGGCAATCAACGACTGTGAAGTCTTTAGACAATATGATATGTTAATTCGTTATGTAGATGTTAAGAAGTAGGTGAAGTTAAACTACTTAGAGATTTCCCCATGCGTTAAAAACACACTGTCTGATTCTGAAAGGTGGGAAGTGCACATAGTTTTCATTGCCTTCACACACAGTTGCTGAAATTCTGTACTTCTGAATATCTGTTAACTACTCTCTGACTTCTGGTTAGATGTGGTTTGTAACATTAATCCCTGTCAAGCCCTTACTTATTTTGTCAAGTTTTCTCTTTAAAATGCTGTCCATGTTATTTCATTTTTAAAAGACAGCAGTATGTGATCAATAAACAAATCATAATTTCACTGATAAACATTTATTGACAATTTGGGAAAGTGGAATGGAATAGACTTACTCTATTTTTCAAATTAGTAAAACAGGCAGATGAGATATATTATTAAAATGGAGAGTTATATCTTGGTGCTTGCTTCAATGATAAACATTTTACTGTTTGTTGGTGCAGGGTGTGTGTGAGATAAGGCCCTTTGCCTTATTTTAATTGTTGTCATTATTTATCTAAAGTTATCTCATGATTAAGCATAATGCAGCTGGCTTCCTTTTAATCTGCTTACAATTTCATTAGTGCATCAGCTCATCAGTACACTTTCTTTCAGTGCTATATCCATGCCCCTGTATCCCCTCATCTATTTATACATATATGAAGACTTACATGAGATGAGCAGATCAGTGATGATGGATCACTGTGCTCTGAATGAATGCAAAGAATTGCTGAACTACATTGGAAAGCTAACAAGTAAAGAAGAATGCACCTGTGAATTGAAACGAATTTAACACTGGTGTCAAAATTTATCTTATTTGATAGACATTTTAAATGAGAGACAGAGTTCCTCATAGGCATGGATATTGACTACTGGAAGCAGTAACAATGTCCAGTCTTCATTTATATTTACCCTTTTCTTGATGGTCTTTTTTTCATCTTATTGTACGGTTTAAAGCGCTAAGCGCCAAGGAGAGATTATGAGAATTTCCTTCCTATGAAAAAGAAAATTATAGAATCACAGGATGATGCAGTCTGGGAAGGATCTCAGCAGGTCTTAACTCTCTGCTCAAAGCTTGGCCAATGCTAAAGTCAGACAGAGTTGCTCGGGTCTTTTCAGTTGGTCTTGAAAAATATCAAAGGAGGAAACCTGCACAACCTTTTTGGACAACCTCTTTCACTTGTCCTCAGAGTGGGAAAATTTCTCTTATATGCAGTCTGAGCTCCTGAACACCTGCCTTCCCATCAGTGGTGCACTACCGTCTCATACTGCTTGCTGCCAACCAGAATCTTTTTCACAGAACTTCTTAGCAGCCAGGCAGTCCTCAGTCTGTGCTGTTGCAAAGGGTTTTCTCCTTCCCAGGTGCAGGAGATGCAATTGGTCCTTGTCAAATTTCAGTAGATTTCTGTTAGCCCATTTCTGTAGCCTGTCTAGATTGAATGACACCACAACTCTCCAGAATACTGACTGTTCTTTTGCTGACATCTGCAAACACAATGAAACTACACTGCACCACCTCCTTCAACCCACTAGTATTAGGTAGGGTATTATCTTCACTATAGAACCTGTCTCATTTGGCAATAGGCTTGTTCAGCATTTGGCTACTAATGTAGTAGCAGAAGACCTTGTCCTTGATGCAATTCAGACTGCAAAGGTCAACTCTACTTGAGCTCTAGCTTTCCAAGTAACGTTTTCTCATGCTCAGCCAGTGTTTCTAAATTCCTCCTTTGCAGCCTGTTCCTTTTTCTACAGCTCCTTCAAATTGGAACTCCACTGTTAACTCCCTATCTAGTTAAGACAGTTTTTTCATAGGGTTATTTGCTTTCCTGGGTAGCATGGACCATTCATATGCAGTTTGCAACCCACATTAGACAAATCCCAGAACAATATTCTTTGCCTGGAAAATTTCCACTTACCTTTCACACCATTAAAGTTAAACACATAGTTCATATTCCATTTTTAATCAACACAAAGATTGATTGTATAGATGAATATTTATCCTGCTTTTAGATAGTTTTCCAAGATTAATATGATCAAGGACAGGGCTTAGGTAAGTAATGTAGAAGATATTCTTTACATTCAGGTAGCTGGAGGTATTAAACTGGATCAGCTCTTAATCATCTTTATCATAAGATATTGAACTTGTCTTTTTTTTTTTTCTCTGATGACTCAGTTGAATAACTAGTGAATCTGATAGAATTAGATGAGATTAGAGCCTGACTTTCCCCATTGACTAAAAAGGGAACCTTGGATCACAGGGCTAGATTGCATGGATGCACACTGCAGAAATCTTGTATTAGGTGAGATGAATTCAGTCCTCGGTGATGATTATTCCATTTCACAGCATCAATAGACATTACTGATCTGAAACCTTTATGCAAATGAAGTGTTTATGCAGACAGTCATTCTAAGATGAACATGGAAATTAACTGTTAGTAAATGTAGTGACCATTACAAATGTTTCTTAATACATAGTCTATTTTCTGATTTTCTCAATAAGCACAAAAGTTCAGTAACATGGTTCTTACAAGAAAATTAAAATTCAGTTATCTTTATTGATGTCAACAGAGTTATTCATGATATAACATAAGAAAAACTCACTGAACAGATTGCACTATTAGGAAATATAGTGAAATGAGCTGTGGTTTCAGACTGAGTAATAGACATGAGCATCAGTTAACTATTTTAGAGAATTAAGACTTATTTGACAGATGAAAAACTGTTTATTTTAAAATTTTATTTAGTCTCCAAACACATTCCTACAATCTCCTAATTAGCCTTAAAAGCTTTTATTATTCCTTAAAGTCTCATTGACTCATTAATATTAAATTATTTGATTATCACTAATAATCTGTCTTACAATTTTTCTTATTGTAATATTAGCCCATACTGTATGTAGTTCAGTTCAAATATATCAGTGAAGCAGGGAAAGATTTAAGTATCTGCTCTGTATTATCTTCACTTCTTTAAAGCCCTTGACAGTATCTGGTTCAAAAATCTGTAGCATACATCTGCATCTTACTAACTTCTGCTATGATGCAACATACAGTCTGCTATCCTAACTCTCTTCAGTTTCTAGGTCACAGGATAACATACAGCTCCTTACAGTGTTCATAAAGTGAGAATTTCCTTTTTTAATGTATGCTTGGTGTAACCATACACTTATACTGTGGGAAACAAGGAGTATACATAATTGTCCTGGTTTGAGTGAGAACAGAACTAATTCTGTTCAGTGATTTCACTTTTCAGCTCAGTTCTTCTAACTAACTGCACTTTCTGAAGTTAGCAGCCTGTTTGCACAGACAGTGTCTGCTGCTGGCAGTGACAACACCCCATGTTTAGAGTTACTACCAAGGATGGGTGTGCAGACCAAGGCCACTGCAGGATCTTGTGCACCACACTGGGGGGTGCAGGAAAGTGAAAGGCTGCACCTGCAGGGAGGAGTGGACAGGGCAGGTGACCCTAAACTAACCAACGATGTATTCCATCCCATATACGTCGTATTCAATATAAAGCAGAGGGATCTGGAGGGTCTATAGGAATTTTTTAGCTAGCTTGCTACCTTTATTTGTTTGCTTGCTTGCTTGCCCTCTCTCTGGGGGCTCCCAGGCTCTTCTCCCCTCTTGGAGAGCTTTGCCAGCTTTGCTCAGCTTGGCTCAAGTCCTCTTTCGGATCCTTCCTCAGAGCATCCAAGGAGGACTCTGTCCATTCTGTCTTCGATCCCAATCAGTGTGTTCCCAAATCCAGTATCAGAATCCAGATCCTGAACACAGCTCCTGTCCGCTGTGGAGCCCAGTCTGGGACTCCCCCAGTGCCTGCTTCACAGCATCAGTGGTGACAGTGATGTAATTACCATCAGGGGGATTGGGTTCAATACTGGTTTTGTATATATTTGTACATATTCTATTTATTATTATTATTATTTTCATTAAAGCTGTTCTATTTTCCTTTTCTAATCACTAAGTCTCTCTCTCTTATTCCTTTTCTCTTCCCCTTTGGGGAGAGAGGGAGGTTAACAGAGAGCATCTGTTATAGGTCTAAGGGGCGGCCCTGACCACAAACCCTGACAATAATGTAGAAACATTGAAACATTATTTCAGAATGAGCTGTGAACCATGTCATTACAGAGACACCTCACCATTGAATAAATACCAAATCTTTGGATAGTTGAATGAAAACAAGAACAAAGCACAAGCTGAATTCATAACTGGTCTAAGGTAGAATACAAATTATATTTTCAAACTCAGAATTTATTCTACCAAATCAAAACCATATAAGCTTAGAATGGAGAAGAGGATGAAAGATAATAGAAATTCTTAGTTTTTGTATTCCCCTGCACATAAAACATACAGAGCAATGAAATGTTATCTACTAGGAACAAACATTCAATTTACACTAGTTTGTGAGTTCAGCTGAAAAGAACTAGCATTTAGTTAGATCTCCTGTTGAATGCTCAAACAGATAGAGATGGAATTGAGCAAACAGAATTTTTTCCACTGCAGAAGCTGTGCAGTCTTATAGCTTACAGAATTGTTGACTTGTCATTGTGCTCACCTCTTACTCCTTATACTAATCTGTGAGAAAGGTTGAAACTAAGGAAAGATATTTTGTTTTTTGAATTCATTCTGTAGTCAATTACACAAATGATGGGATTATATATGTGGCTGACAGCCACTGTCTTTATGTCTCTTTAACTATACTTTAGTGGTAGGTGGAATATAACACTATTTTGATGGATTGAAATACCTCTGAAAATCTGGCTGTTGACATTCAATTGAGTATAAATGCCCTAAATTTACAGTGCACCTAAAATGAAATTTGAAATTTATCTTATCCAGCACAGATGGATTATAGAGATGTATGTATAAACTAATAATCAAAATTACGTTTATGGTTACTGTGGACAATGGACATTTTTAGTGTGCAATTATTTTCATCCTAAAGTATGTATCTAAACTAGGTCAGATGAATCACACTCTAAAATGTCCTTGTTTCTATAATGATTATTTCTCTTCATCGATTATAAAAGGGATTGTTAGGACCTGGACCTGGAGTCAAGACATACAGATAGCTTACAGTTACAAACCTTAAGAATTTAGCTCATCTAAAGAGAAGAGCCAGACAGATGAAAGCTAGGTGCTGTGCTGTTAGTCCATCAGACTAAACAATGTGAGACTTTTAAGAGTCATTCCATTTGAGATAAGTCACTAGAACTCTATTGAGAACAGCACAGTTAAGCTAAATTACACAACCTGTTCTCCAAATGAAATTTCTACCAAAACAGAGATTAATCCTATTCATAAACCTCAAATATAAATATCCCTGATTCTGGGGGATTTCTTATATTATATCTGAATCTTGAAGCTTGAACTCAAAGGGTTCACTTAGCTCATTTTTTAATTTTTTGTTAATAAAAGTTTGATTGTTTTCTCAAACCAGTGGAAACAATAGGGAAAAGAGAATCAGGCCACAGAAAGGTATTGAAGTGAAAGAAAGTATGTGTAGAGATAGTAAAAAGTAATTAGGAAATCTATGTCTTTTGGAAGATGTTAATTACATGCTATTCAAAACACTAGATAGCATCTGATGTTAAACAAATTGTTATTGTAGGTGATAATTAAAACAAAAATTCTACTAGTAAAAGTCAGTCTAATCAACTTAAATCTATTCACTTCATCTCTATTTAGTAGATATCAAAAATAAATCACATACATGTGCGTCTAGGGAGCTTTTAAATATTTTTGATTATTACAGATAAGTCATTTGTTCTGCCTCCAGTTAAAGGTCAGCCAGCACTTTTATTAACACCTTGCTTTCAAGGTTTATAATTTGTCTGTAAAAAATAATTTTGAGTAGAGAAAGTAGGCAACTTATTTTCAGGCAAGGAGAAAGGACTCTTTCTTTGAAGTAAAGAAAATCTAAAAAAGATCTCATCTTAAAAATACAGTGTCTTGTAGAAGTGCGCATTCACTTGATTCAATTATCATTTTTGTGCTATACCTACTTTATATTATCAGGGGGAAAAAAAAAAAAAGAGAGAGATATCTAAGGAAGAAGGATCTCTTTCTATTTGGGAAATTGACAGAAGGAGAGTGATTCCTACCAAGAAATCCATGCATTAACTTTATATAACAAAATCAAAAAGTGGAGAATGGTCTTTAGAAATACATTCCACTATCTTTATATCTCAGAAAGATCAAAAGTTACTCCAGAAAAAAATTTCTGCTGCTTTAAGAGAGGGTTTTCTTGCACATGTGTGTACAACTCAGACTCAGTATGAGTCTTTCCAGACAACCCCGACATTCACTTCAAGGACAGCTAGAGTTTAGTCCACATTTGACACTGGCCTACTGACCTTTGACATATGTAAACACGTATCTCTGTGCATATCTGGAGATCCTTGTCATCAAAAAGCTGAGCATCAGTGAACTCTTGCATCAAAGGTCAGCCACCACATCCCATACCCTGTATTATCAAGAGTATAGCCTGCAATTTCAAGGAAGTGATTCTTCCCCTCTATTCAGCATCTGTGATACCACACCTTAATACTGTGTCAGTCTGGAGATCCCCAGTAAAAGTAGATATTTCTATACTGATGCTAGCCTAGCAGAGATCATCAAGCTGGTCAGGGGCGCTGGTACATAGAATCTATAAGAAGCTGAGGCACCTGGGTTTCTTATGAAGAGATGATTGATGGGGGATCTTGCAGCTGTCTAAAGCCACCTGTTGGGAGAGCATAAAGAACATGGAGGTGCACAGTAGAGAGATGAAAGGCAATAAGAAAAAGATGGAACATGGGAAATTCTGATTCAATATAAGAAGGACGTTTATTTAGCATGAAGTTGGTCAAACACTAGAGCAGCTTGCCTTGAGGAGTTGTGCAAGCTCCATCCTTGGAGATACTCAGTACTTGATTGGGCAACCTGATGTACTGGACCTGTTCAGGAGCAGAGGCTGGAGTGGAAGACCTCTGGAGAACACTTCAAACCCACATGGTTCTGTCCACTATTTTTACCTACTGAAACAATTTACATTTGTATGTACACCTCCACTGAAATAGTCATTCACTTCCTCATTGGAGGGCCAAAACTTTTTTTCTGGTCATTGCCAGAGGAAGGTAAGTTTATTTTCTCCTGTAATGCAGCAGTAACACCAGTAAATCAGTAAAAAAAAAAATCAGAAAAATCAGCATTTTTAAGATCTTATGTGTACAAATACTCTGGGAAAACACCAAGACAAAAGATCTCAGGGCAGGCAATTGTCTGTAGCTCTAGAAGACCTACAACAGTCAGAAGGTGATGCAGACTCCTTACACAGGGAGGCCTTACCCTTCCCTCTCAGCAGGTAGTTACATCATGGTGCTTCTTTTTGGTCATTGTCTGCAGTTGATTTATCTGTGGGCTCTCATCTGGTTTGAGAGAGGTGGAGGTTCTGCTTCAAAAGCTAAGAATCAAGTGTCTTCTGGCCTGCACATAATATTTACATTCTCAAAAATGTTATTACACACAAGTGTTAAAAGGCTGCAAGATACCAGAATGTAACAGCTGCCTCACATTGGTGTAAATGACCATGTAAAGCACTTAGCAGTAGAAAATCAAGATTGTGATGGATTTGCTCAGATGTAGTCTCTGTAAATCAGTATTGTATTATTTTTATGATTTTTGAACTATGAAGTGATGCACAAACATTGTTATGTACCAGTATATTTAGTGATGAAAATTTTGATACTCTGCTGTTATTTGATGTTGAGTTATTTACAGTATGTGGATCACCATTTCACAATAGGAATATTAACTTCACTGTGCTGGCTCCAGCCCTTGCGTTTTTCTTAAACTGACCTATACTGGGGCAAATTTTTAGAAACACTGCGCTGATGCAAATAAAAGTCTCTGAAGAGTGTTGAAAGAGACGAATGTTCACATACATTAACTTAGTTGGCTACAGAGTCTTTTTGAAATCTAACAATGAAGCTGCACATATTAAAATGTGCCCTTTCAGTCAGTAGATTCTGCTTTCAATTCCCCCGGGGCAGCCCAAGAAAAAAGGATATAGTTGTATATAATTTAAGCTGCTCTTTAGAAAAATGCTCAACTTTCTGATATTTCAGAATATGTCAAAGTAACAAAACAAACAAACAAAGCAAAATAAAAACCAAGATTCAATACAAGATTTTTACTTTTTTTTTAATTCTGAGACCTTGCTAGCTTTTCATCTGTCTGGAGAATAATACAATGCACTCATGTGACTATTCACTGAAACGAGTTTCAAAAATCATCAAGCCCTCTGCTCTCTCATTATGCAGGTGGTATGCAATGCCAGATGCAAAATAACTGATATGGTTCCAAAGTTTCCTGGATCGTGTCACAACTCATACATTTTAAAGCACATAGGAACTTCTAATCTATATGACACTGTCTGCTAGAGTTTATTTTTTTCATTTAGTTTGAAACTGGCTTAATAATCAAAAGATGTTTTTAAAATTCAAATGGTAGCTCAGATTTTGTAAAGTTAAAAGGTCTGATTCCTGTACATAAATACTGGAATCTTAGATAAATAATTAGAATACGTTAAAAAAAATTACAAATTATTTGGAAGATAAAGCATTTTAACACTAGAATTTCAAAGTCATAACAAACAGGATCCCAGTGTTAAAATGAAAGCACCAACGTGTAAGAAAAAGAGTATCTTATCAGTCTTTCAGGGGACGTGTTACTAATCTTGGTATCTGGTAATTTCAGTCTATTTATAGCACATGAAAATTAAAATATTTCCCAAATTTTATTCAGTTACTTAAAAAGGATTCGGAGTGGTTAAAGCTATAAACAAATCCAACTTTTGGGGTCATATGAAAGCAGGTGAGATACCTGCTGAATTTGATTTACAGATGCCTACTGAGAGGAAATAAAGAGCACAGCCATTCCCCAATTTATAGCTATCTGCCACAGGAGGGAGAAGTGTTTTCAAACTAGACAGGAGCTTATGGTGTGATGCTCCTCTATGTACTGATGTGTAAGACTACATGTAAAACTGGGGCAGAGAGGACATTGCATTTCAGAGATGCTGTGGTCCATTTCTGGTCCCATCATTTAATGGAATTATTGAAGAAAAACTGATGAAGAGAACTGTTACGTCTTTAGACGTAGGTAGGCTAAGGGAGAGTGAGGATAATGCTCTGAGTGTAAATTCACAGATTAGATTTGGGGGCAAGAATTTTCTGCTTCTGTACAAAACTTGTTGCTTTGTTCTTTGAGATGCTAACAAAGATTAAATAAATTAAAAAAAACAAACATGAATGTATCTTGATTTAAGCTTCTTTTTTTTTTTTGTCCATAGTAGTTTCAGATGCTTCTTGGGTTGGATTAATTTATCAGTTCAGCTTCAAAACAATAGTAGTCTAGATTACAGAAGAAACATTACAGGTTAAGAAGTCACATGAACTCAAGAAGTATTATGTGGCAATCAGACAATACAGAGGAAGAGGATGTTAGAGATACAGACACCACTGGGTAGGAAAGATCAAGGAAGGAAGAAAATCACTCATGCTGTACTTCAGCAAATCAATGACACTGATGACAAGTGTTTTCCTTTGTGCTAACCTTAGGCTGCACACATTTCATCAGAAACCTGGTTATGCATCTGCAGTTAGAAGCTGCTTTTTATATTGGCCATGGCAACCTAAAAACCAAGATCTCATTGCCAAAGAAGCCAGTTCTTACTTACTTAAGGGAAATGTACTGGTTTTGAAAGATTCATCCATATCCCTTTTACCATTTCCAGTAGCAGCTGTGAAGTAATATGCCCTGGAACATTCTGATTCTAAATAATCACCTGTGAATTCATGCAAACATCCTTAGAGATTTCTCTTCCTCCCCCACCAACTACTTCTACTCTGCATTCATCTATCTTTTATACTAAAATTAGAGTTCTTATTAATCATCAGATAAGAACTTCAGAGTCACAGCCTTATCATTGCCAAGAACATCTTCTGAACCCTCCAAATTACTTTAAAAATTTTAAATCACAGTTGTATTACTATCAACTCAGTCTAAATTTCAAACATTTACAGTGAGATATTCAGTCTTTAGACACACATCATTCTGTGAAATACTGTGTTATCTCCTAAAATTCAGACACTTGGGACAACTTCAGCATTACATCCATGAAGAATCCTCCCTGAATCAGAGCATAAGCCACGTACCTGCATGAAGAGAACAGTTTTTTTCGTTTTGCAGTATGAGAATAACTGAATATCTCCCAACCTTCTGTTTCACAGCTGGGAGGAAGAAGAACTAATCCAGGAGGCTTCCAGGGAGGGACTTTACAATGAACATGTGATCTGAAGAGAGATTTCCCCTAGCAGTGTGCTTATTATTGCCATTTTATGCATAAACAGATGCTAAAAGTTTATATTATTATGTTCAGTTGTAGTCAACTTGCCTATTGTGGTGTTTGTGCTATTACAGTGTATTGTGTTCACACAGCATGATTTTCATACCAGGAGGGCTACAGGACTAGCTTCTGTGAGAAACTTAGAAGCTTCCCCTATGTCTAATAGAGCTAGTGCCAGCCATCTCCATGATGGAGCCAACTGCTGCCCAAAGCTGAACCCATCAACAGTGATGGCAGCATCTCTGGGATAACATTTAGGAAGGAAAAAGACCAAACTTCTGTGCAACAGCAGCTGGAGAGAGGAGTGAGAATATGTGAGAGAAACAACTCCGCAGACACCAGGGTCAGTGAAGAAGAAGGGGGAGGAGGTGCTTCAGTCACCATAGCAGAGAATCTCCTGCAGCACATGGTGAAGACCATGGTGAGGCAGGCTCTCCTCCTGCAGGTCATGGAGGTTAACAGTGGAGCAGATATCCACCTATAGCCTGTGGAGGACCCCACATCAAAGCAGACAGATGACAAAAGGAGTCCGTGATCCCATGAGAAAGGCCATGCTGGAGCAGGCTCCTGGCAGGACCTGTGAGAGAGAAGCCCACACTGGGGCAGAATTGCTTTCAGGACTTGTGCCCTCATGGGAAACCCACACTGGAGAAGTCTGTTCCCGAAGGACTGAACCCAGTGGAAGGGACCCATGCTGAAGCAGCTTGTGAAGGACTGTAGTCCATCGGAAGGAGTCAGGTTGGAGAAGTCCATGGAGGACCTCACACTGGAGTGGGTGAGGAGTGTGAGGAGGAAGGAGCAACAGAGACAACATATGATGAAGTGACCACAACCTCCTTTCCCCATCCTTCTGCTCTGTTCAAGAAGAGAAGGTAGAGAATATTAGGAGTAAAGTTAAGCTCAGGAAGAAGGGAGGGGTGTGGGGGGGAAGATGGTTTATAATTTAGTTTTTATTTCTCATTATAATATTTTGATTTGGTTGGTAATGATTTCCCCAAGTCAAGTCTGTTTTGGTTGCGATTATAATTGCTGATTGATCCCTCCCTGTCTTTATCTAGACCCACAAGCCTTTTATTATATTTTCCATCCCCTGTCCAGCGAAGGAGGGAAGTGATAGAGAGGCTTTGGAGGGCACTTGTCATCCAGCCAGGGTCAATTCATGGTAAATCCACAACAAAGTTTTGACTGATTAACTTCCACTGAAAGTGACTGAGAACTAATCCAACTCCAAAGGCACAATGGTAGAACGAGCTTGGACAGCGTAAGTGTGGATATGACCGATGTACTGATAAAAACTTGAAGAAGATTTTAGATGATAATTAAAAAAATGATTGTGCCTTTCACACTTGGACATTTCACATCCAAGCATGAATTCTATCCATCTTCAAAGAAAAAATGTCATGTATGAAAAACAGTGGAAAGAATACTTTTGAATTAAATAAACAATTTTTCAGTTGTAAACTTGAATTAGATTAGGTTTATTCCTATATGAGATTAGAGACTATAAATAAGGTATACACATGAAAAAAAGAATAAAGAGGTGGAAGGTAGTAAGGAGAAAGTTATTCCCTGGGGAGAATAATGGAGGGAGGAAAGGGTAGGGTGTGAATTGAAATCATGTATAAAATGTGAGTGTGGAATGACAGAGAGGAAACAGGAAAGATGACAGTAAACAGAAGACTAGAAATGGAAATGCATTGCAACACACACAAAAATGACCATGTCAATTGTCCATTGTAAAGAAGGATGCTTTAGGGTGCAATGCAGAACTGATACTTTAATTTTATTTATTCCATTCCCAGTAACTCCAAAGCTTTTCACAGACTCAGGGCTCAACTGCACGTTCATCAGCCTAGAACTGCCCCCATGGCTGCTGAAGCAGGCTGAGATGCAGGTAGCAGAGGGTTCCTCCTGCTATACCTCCTCACTGGGGTTACTCTCCTTCCTTTATCCTTGCTCTATTCTCAGGCAGGTGACCTAGACCACAAAGGGCTCACATGCATATATGCAGTTTTCTTAGAGAAGATGAGTCACTCTACTTGTCTGCTTGTCTTTCCAGAACAGTATTACCTTTATAACATGGCTGAACAATAACGAAGATCATTGCTAAATGGAGCTGCTTCTCAGTGAATGGGAAGCAGGAGGTAACTATAAGTAATAAATAGCAGTTACCAAAAAATGTTCCTGTAGAGAGAAAAAAAAATGGGTAGTTTGAAGTTCTATGCAGAGGTAAAGTTACTCAAAATGATAAAAAAACCTTAAAATCTAGCTTTCTTCAAAACCAAAAAATCACATATTCTTCTCAACAGCTTGATTGCTTTTAAACACGAACATTGTGAGCTAGACAATTTTAGAAATTACACTTATTGTGTAACTAATTCAGTCAAAATTTTCAATCAGCTGACTAATTTGGGGAGCCTCCATTTAAGCACAAGATTTTATGTACTTGTTCAGTTTTTCCTGAGCACTTGACAGGCCTGACAACTTGATCAATAAGTGATCCCATTCATCCAGACCTGCAGGTGCCTTTTGTGCTCTCCTTGCTAGAAGATGACAATCAGACTCATTAAAGGCAACACAAAGCATTACCAATGACATGTTTCCTGTCAGACAAATACAGCCAGTGCCTATTATGATTTTATCTGAGAGAAATTGATTTAATCAGCAGTCTAAGATTTAACCTATTGTTAATAATGCAATTTAAAGCTTTTCTCTCTTGTTTCTGATCAAACTAACTGGAATTTAAATGGGTAAAAATGACATGAACAAGCTCACAAGGGTCAGAGTTTATCTTTTCTGTCTGTGCCAACCTCTTTGATGTCTGATGTGAGTGACTAATCCTCACAACTCCCTAAACTATCTTGTGAACAAGAAACAATTTACCAAAGCTATTATGTCACATATTGATATCTCAATTTATATTTTACAGAAGGTTCATGTTCTTTGAGTTTGATGCATCCGGAAGATGCATCAAACTGAAAGCTGACAGGTTGTGTAAAACTAATGTTGCAGTGATAATGATATGCTGTATTAATGATCTATTCATTTGAAGCTTGTTTTTAATGTTGTCTTTCATTGTCTTTTTTGTTTTTATCTGGCATTGTTCAGTTCATTGTAAACTACTGTAGCTTGATACTTTTGGAAAAAAAAATGTTTTCAGAGTGACTTTTCAAAAATTTTATTTACTGAAGATACAAGATGAAACATACAAAACAAAACTGTAATAATGTCTAACAAAAACATGTTTGTTTATTTTAATGGACTTATTCTACTGTGTCACTGCCAGTTTGTAGTACAAATGCATCCTTCATGAAAGATATGAACCAATCATCATGAATTCTGGTATTGACTTTCAAATGTTGTGATTATTATATATATTAATATGAGTTCTGAGTGTTAAAACTGCTTAAATAATGGAACACCTTCTTAGTTAACATATCCATTCCCCTTCAGTCTTTGACTACATACCTGCTCCTTTGGGTGACATTCTGCCTCTTTCATATTCAAACAGTATTTTATGGGTAATTCTTACAGAATAACATTTTAGAAGAGCGTTATATCTTATACTCATTAAAAAAAAAAGCAGCATTTAGTCCATGTTCCTGTTAAGCAATATGAGTTTGGAGGAAATGTATGATAGTGTGGGATGTCCTGAGGGGAAGAGCTGAGAACATGGGTTTGCCAATCTCTTAAGGAGGATATGATGTATCCATAGGACAGCGTGGCTACCCAAAACAGCAAGATATTTGGAAACATAAATTCACAAGTAACAGGCTCTTAAAAGTTTCACAGACAGCTTGAAGTTAATTTGTTAAATTATTTTTTGGGTGGTGAAGATACTAAATAAGAGAATTAGGTGACGTTTGGAAGTGAGAGGGCAGTCTTTGTGCTCTAAGAAGTGAAAATTAAATGATTACTGTGACAAAGAATGCAGAAGATAAAATTCTTCATCACAAACCTTTTTTTGATTACTGGACAGAACATTGACCCAAGGCCAAGTGCCAGGTCCTGCATTTTGGTCACAAACAACCCCCAGCAGCACTACAGGCTTGGGGATCAGTGGCTGGAAAACTGCCCATCAGAAAAGGACCTAGGGGTGGTGGTAGACTGCCAGCTGGACATGAGCCAGCAGTGTGCCCAAGTGGCTAAGAAGGTCAACAGGATCCTGGCTTGTATAAAAAATAGCATGGCCAGCAGGAGAAGGGAAGTTTTTGTGCCCTTGTACACAGCTCTTGTGAGGCCTCATCTTCAGTACTGTGTTCAGTTCTGGGCCCCTCATTATGAAAGACATTAGGTGTTGGAACATGTCCAGTGGAGAGATACCAAGCTCATGAGGGATTTAGAGAACAAGTGGTATGAGGAGAGGCTGAGGGAGCTGGGCATGTTTAGTTTGGAGAAGAGGAGGCTGAGGGGGGACCTCATTGTCCTCTTCGACTAACTTGAAAGGAGGTTGTAGAGAAGTAGGTGTTGGCCTCTTCTCCTTAGTTATTAATTACAGAAGCAGGGGAAATGGTCTGAAGGGAGGTTTAAAATGAGATATTAGGAAGAAATTCTTTACAGAGAGAGTGGTGAGGCACTGGAACAGCCTGCCCAGGGAGGTGGTTGAGTCACCATCACTGGAGGTATTTAAGAAATGAGTTGAAATGTGCTTCATGACATAGTCTAGGGGCAGACATGTAGGGGGCTTATGTGTTGGTTTTTGGTGTTGTGTGGTTTTGTTTTGTTTGTGGGTTGGTATTTTTTTTGTTTGTTTTGTTTGTTTCCTTTTAGTGGTCAGGTATTTAGGTGTTCTTTATTCATGCAGGTATGGTTGGACTCGATGATCTACAAGGTCCTTTCCTACCACAATTATTCTGTTGTTCTGTGATTCTGTGATTGTGGGTTTACCCCTAAATGGCTGGGGTATATATTTAACTTTACTGTTACCCCATACTTTTCTCTGTCCGGACTACATTTTCCATGTACTCATAAACCTCTTACATCTCTGACACCCCGGTATGGGAAAATTAGGATCCTGACAATATGTAAGGTATCCTGTCAGATTTCAACTGCAGGCATTAAGGAAGGCTTTCTGGTCCAAGATCTGAAAATGTGTCATAGGTTGATTATCCCCAGGGAGTCTATACTGGGAGTGCACTGTGCAACAGAGAAAGAATGATGTAGACCCCCTAAAGGAGCAATCAGAGAGTTAAGAGTAGAGAAAGGAGATTAGCAGAAACCTGTAAAAGCTACATGAGAAAAATGACTTTGCAACTTTGCAAGTGCATTACTAGCATTGACATTGTCAAAACAACAAGGCTGAGGTTCTGCAATACAACCGAGAAAAAAACTTACCAAAACAAAAACAAAAACAAAACAAAACAAAAACAAAAACAAAAACAAAAAAAAACAAAAAAAACCCAACACACACACACACAAAAAAACAAAAACAAAACAAAACAAAACAAAACAAAACAAAAAACAAACAAACAAAAAAAAAAAACAAACAAAAAAAAAAGAAACCCACAAATGTGGATTGGTAATTTCCCTGCAGTGGAAGTCAAACCAGGAGAGCTTTAGCAAAGAGTGAGAGAAAAGAAATTGCTTTAAATCCCTGGATGAATTTAGAGGTGAAAAGAAAGAAGACAAGAAGACAAGTGTCTGGTAATCGATTGGGAGAAATACTAGTAAGTTCTGAGTAGTAAAACGACTACATAATAGATGCAGTTTAAAGGGAACTGAGATCATGAATACACAAGTACCATGAATACAAAGTTATTATTTGATTTATGAAAGAGAAAGTCTATAGATAGATTTTAATTTAATATGTTAAGTGTTTACTGTGGACTTGAAGGCACCTACATGGATAGTTACTCCTTTGCAATGTTTTTAATGGTGTGAGCTTCCAGTGTGAAATCATACAAATAGATCATAATAATCCTTTTATTTCAGTAAGTGACCTTTAATACTGCTGTCAATGTCACAGTGATCAGTTAACTGGTGGTGAAAATTAAAAGTTCCTCCCATCATTACTACTGATTTTGATGAATTTTCTTTATGCTATTTTTTAAAGTAGTGACCTATTTTTTATTGTCATGTTACTTCTATCCTATATTGAATCTTAAAATAGTTTCTGCTTCCTCTTGAAAAATCTGAAAAGCTTCCCTAATTCTGTTAGAAATCACTAATGATTCATGCATATTAAATCCAAACAAACCACCTGGTTTTTATTGTTTCTTAATCCTCCTTAAAATCAGAGGCCCATTATTGATGGCCTTTGCAACAGAACTCTGCAATTAGAAATCCACACAAGCTTCCCTCTTTGTCATCAAGCTGTGTGTGTCTGTTCAGAGAAAATTGCTACAGCTGTCAGCTTAAGTGCAATGACAAATATGTTTCTCTGCATATTTGGTTTCAACTAGTTTTGCTCAATTCAGTATGACTTCACTGGAATGACAAGTTATATGAGTGTTTCCAGATCATAAGAAAGAAAGACAAGCTGTGAAGTATTTACTGTAGGTTAACCCTACGTGGCATTATGCATTGTGCCTAAGTTTGCCCTGTGGTCATTAGACAACAATACTCTTTCTAGCATTAGTGGCAGGTTTCTACAGAACATGTTGCTGTCTCTCCTTTTTCTCAAGGTTATATAAAATGTTACTTCATTATTTCTAATGAATAATCTGGTAATTATACTGTGTGATTTGAGATAAGTGATTTGAGATAATGTTCTCTCTTTTTGTTTATCAGAGATGAAGATTTTTTCCCAAATCATCTATGATTTTTAGGATTCTGTCTACAACTATTTCCCCTGTGTATTGTGCACATCCACATTTAAATGCACAAGACTAAGAAATCCCTGAAACTATTTAGCAACTTCTGAGGAAGCATCTCTGAGAGTGGAGGGGGACTGACATTCCCAGATATCACAGCTTCATTTCCAAGAAATCTGAAGGAGTTGGGCCAACTGTTATTAAGGTGGCTGTGAACTGTGTGAACTTCAGTTGAAAAGTTCAGTCTATGGATACTACAATGACAGATTTTGGCATTTAAGGTGATGCTCGACATACTCAGAAACAACTAAAGCAAATAATGGGAATTTTAAGCTGGAAAGGATATCTTAAAAAGGGGTGGAAGAGTCTGAACCAGTCACCTAAAGGGCAGGGCTTGTTATTAAAACTGATAATTTGCACAATAAAAGTTTCCACTGTGCTCAGAACTGTTGCCTGTTGCTGACATTGGCAGGTCCAATGAAACAATACTGAATATTTTGTCCATTGAGCATCAGAACAGATGATATTGACAAACTAACACAGAAGTCAGTGTATCACATATGCTCAGCGTATCACGTAAGCTTTAACTGAGTCCTGAACTGAAAAGGAACCTGAAAAGGAACCTGGAAAGGAACGAACCTACATAAAGAGCCTAAAAACCCCAGTATTGATGTTTTTTTCAGAAGCTTTTGTTACTATTGCCCACCTGCTTTTTCTTTACCTGTGTGCCCTAAAGCAGCCGTGTTGTTGGTTGGAACTGGTCAAACCTTTAAAGACTACTGCATCTTGTTTACAGCTCATATCCTGGAAGGAAACATTCAACAGCTAGCGCTTCTGGAGTGAATACCAAGTTGATTTTTCATGAGTTCCTGCAACTCCTTGTGCCTTCTCCATTCACCTTTTGCCTCAGGGACTGCCTGCTGTGCTGCCTGGACTTCTACCACTGCTGTCCTCAGTACCCTCATGTGACCACCTGAATACTGCAACATTCTTCATGTTCTCCCTCTTGACGGTGTGACAGAAGCTACTAGCTTGAGCTCTGCACCACATTGATTGTAGGCGCGTCCCCTGAGAGTGGGATATTTTTCCAAGTATGAACCAACCTGGAAAAAAAAAGTAATGACTCAGTCTCCCTAACCTGTCTATGGTCTCTCTGAATAAAGAGCTCTGGTGGGTGCCTGTTGGGGTTTGGCTCTTTGTTGTACATGCTGCTGAGCTCCTAGGACTGAATGTATTTCAGGATGATTACCAGTCAGCTAATTACACCTTGCCATTACTGATACCCTTAGTTTTAAGTAATCAGTTACAGCTCTGCTCACCACTATCTCATTACCAGCCTGACTTTGATGTTTCAGAGGCAGGAGAGGATATCTGTCCTTTGTGAGCACAAATTAGCTGCAGTTACAAAAAAATGTAACAGCTTGTGGAAATACTGGTTCGAATCAGTAATATGAAAGATTTGCAAGTGTTAGATTCCCACCACATCACACAGTCCTGTCCCTGAATACAAAATCCTGGTGTATGAAAATGGACAGTCTGGCAGCCACCCAGCATTGTGTATTCCAAACAAAATCCTGGATATCAGTGTTTTTTATTTACATTCTGCACTAACATCTGGCTTCTTATAAAACAGGTCTTAATCAGTGTTGTGGTTTGGGCCCAGCTGGAAACTAAGGACCAAGCAGACACTCATTCTCTTCCTCCCCTCGGGTAATATGGGAAGGAGAATCATGTGAAAAAGGTAAAACCCTGTGGGTTGAGATAAGGATAGTTTAGTAGAACCACACAAACAGAGAAGAAACAACAGTAATAACAATAATACTAATGAAATGATATATAAAATGAGTGATGTACAAAGCAACTGCTCACTGCCCAGAACCTGCTGCCCACCCTGCCAAAATGTGTGCACTTCCTCCTGCCAGACCCTCACTTATATACTGGGCTTGATGTCAGTATGGTATCAAATATTCCTTTGTCTGGCTTGGTTTGGCTATCCCAGCTGTGGTCTGTCCCAGCTCTTGTGAATATTAACATTATCCTCGCTGAACCCAGGACGTTAGCCACCCCTTAGTCTATGCTATCAACATCATGACCAGATCCTACACTTTCCAACTGTTTACCACTACATTTTCTGTCCTATATATATATAAACATACACAGATATCATTCCCCTAATCTATGGGTCATCCATCTAGCTTGTCTGTTGAATTAATTTAATCCAAGACTTTGGGGCTCCATCTGTTGTAACAGTCTTTCCAGGCAGGAGAGATGGTGTTGCATTCTTGCATTCTGCATCCAGAGCTCAAGGCTGGTCTATCTGGCATGGTCCATGCTTACGGTCTGCAGGTTGAAAATGTTATCTTGAGGAAGTTGCTGGGTGCCTGTTGATGAAGCCAGCTCAAGTTTCATCACTGCTGCCCCTCACTCAGTTTCATCAAAATCCATGCCTCATTGATTTATGTGTTTCTTACTGTAATACCATTGCTATGACACCCACCTTGCCATTTTGTTCCTAAAAACTGAATCTCCTGTGCAGGTCCCTTAACTTTACTTTGTTTTATGTCAAAACCAGCCTTCAGAAGGGCTTGAGCTATTTTCTTCCCTTTCTTACAAACTTCTTCAGCCATGTTGGCTCATACAGTGACGTAATCAATATATTGCAGGTGTTCTGGAGCTTCACCCTGTTCCAGTAGAGATTGGATCTGTCCATGGCAAATGGTGGGGCTGTTTTTCCACCCCTAGGGCAGTTGATTCTGGGTGTACTGGACACCTTTCCAAGTGAAAGCAAACTGTGGCCTGCACTTTGCTGCCAAAGTGGTTGAGAAAAATGCATTAACAGTATCATTTGTGGTGTACCTCTTGGATGCTTTTGACACCAGTTCATATGGAAGTTCTAACATGTCCAGCACATCAGCACTCAGCAGTGGCATGACTTCATTCAGGCCTCAGTAGTCCGCTGTTAGTCTCCATTCTTCAGGAGACTTTTGCACTGGCCATATGGGGCTGTTAAAAGTGAGTGAGATTTGCTGATGACCCCTTGGCTCTCCATCTGACAAATCAGCTTATGGTAATGGCAAATGTGATCATCTCATAATATAAGGCCTTTGTAATATCTCATCTATACTTATTTACACATTTGAACATATGTTTTTAGAACAATTTCTACAACCCACTGCACGTGGCTGTCACCCTCACAGGTGTTCTTTCCCTGTGATGCCACTACCTCCAACAGGGCCACACTTTGCTTCCTTTGATAAACCTCTATGAATTAGTTCAGGAAAACAACATGATTGAGGACACTGTCTCCCCTATCATCACTTCCTTTCCTTCATAAATTCATGCAGATGTCAAGGTGATATGCACCTTCTTGATTCCTCAACAAGGAATGAACAAAATGTTGATCTGTCATTTCTCCAGAGGTGCAGGTGGGAGTATGCTTAATCACTGTAGTCATTCATCTTACTGATCCCTTCATTTGCATGCTGTCAGCCTTCTCCTGCAAAGCTAATAGAATAATCTTTATTCTCAGTGCTGACTTGTCCCACATGATGCTACATGTGGATACAAGCATGCACGTGACATTTGCTGGTCATGTTTGCCCTGTTGTCATATGGGTCCCTGTGACTTTGGTGATGCAGAAGGCTGCTGACAGAGTATTTAACCAAATAAAGAGAAAGCCTTGTGCTGACTTACTTGTGATTTCCACTTGGGATGTAATTGGTCCCTTTCTCAGTACAATAGACAATTATGGCTGTGAATTCAAATACAGATCTAGGCTGAGGAATATATACACATCAAAGGATAGATGTGCATATGAAAATATCTGCTAGTGGTTCAGCAATGGAAACCTTGATGAGGACTCTTCTGCAACTGCTAAACTGGTGCAGTCGACACTTCTTATTTGGATTTAACCTCACCAAATTAAAATATTTTGGAAAGATCTTGATTTAGAAAAACAATTAAAGAGTATAATTTATAATATTATGGTGTAATATTTTCTGTTGCCATGGCCACTGAACAATGAAGTCATATATCAGTTTGTGGGAAAGCTGTCTAAATTACAAAAAGCTTTAATAAACAAGCTAACAATTGATGTTTGAGGACAAGTAACCTTGCAAATGAAAATAATTATGGATTCCTATTCAAATCTCTGCACTAAATTGCAGGTTCACATGTTTCAGCTTCTAGACCTCTGACTGACCATTTTGTTGACTAGCATGAAAATATTAGCATTTGTTCCTGTAATAAATTGTGCCCACAAAACTGTAGTGTCTTTCTCTTTTTAAAGCAGGCACTAAATGTAATTGTATGTGCTGTGTTTCAGTATCACAACAGGAAGTATCAGTTTTTGAGCTCAAGCTATGTGAATACTCTTCACTCAATCTGTGTAGAAAGTATTCTTTTTATTCAACATTAATTTTCAATTCACTGTAAAGTTTGTTTTGGTTTTTTTTTGTTGTTGTTGTTTTTGTTTGTTTGTTTGTTTTTGTTAGGTTTTTTGTTTGTTTTGGTTTTTGTTTTAATTTTCTGTTTCAGTATGAACAGACAAGCAGAGACTGGATTAATTGTAATCCCTAACTCTTGATGGCCACTCTTATGAAGAGCAGCTAAGGTCTTCTTTAGCTAGGGTTTCCTATTACTGAATACTAGCAAAAGAATGAACTGTAGAGTAGGACCTTGTGGTTAAACCATTATGCTGTAAGATCGAATATGGTCATACAGGTACCTGTATCTGACCTACCCTATAGCTTCTTCCAATAGCAGAGCTGTGTTTATTTCATTTAATGTAGAGTGGTCCTTAGTGGAAATACCCACCTGAGATTCCATCATTATAAGCCTTCATTAACAGATTAACTGTGCGTGAATTTACTCATGCTTGCCCCTTTGCTACCAGCATAGGTGGGGATCACTCAATCCATGCTGTGTGTAGATTAATTTTCAGATGCACAAACAACAGATTTTATGTTTCCTTTATATATAATCTATTGAAATGATGAACTAAAAATTCAACTGCATAAATCTTCAAAGCTTCATCAGTTTATATTGGCTATCACCAGTTGAAGATCTAATTTATATTAACTGAAAGCAGTCATAAAATTAATAAAAATATAAGAAAAAAATCTAGAATCTCTAATCACATTGGGAAAATGGAAGATTTATTTTAATACCTTTTCTAGTAATAAGAAAATATGGCACAAGCTATATAATATCTGCTGAGCTAAGTGGATTGAAGAGAAGGAAATAATGATTTAATGCATACGCTGAATATTACAGAATAAGGAAAAATATAAATGGATAGCAAATGAACTATTGGAACAGGTGAAAAATATCTGCTAGAATGATGCACACATTTCCTGAATCATCCTTCTTAGAACTGACCTATTCCTTACAAACACAGAGGTCTGTATACTTTCATTCTTCTGTATTATAATTTCATGTATGTAACTGAAAATCAGAAAAGCTTGGATGAGTGAAGAAATGAAACAGTGGTATTGAGAGAAAAAGAGTTAAGATGGAAAAAATTACAAATATTTGTTGCTTTCTATTAAACACGCTTCACGTAAAAAAAATATAAAGTATTATGCAAACTTAAATTGAGTTCTAATTTATAATGACTTCTAACTAACAGCTCTTTCAAGTTTTGTGATGTGCAATAAAAACTTAGAGAAATATAGCAAGGCATTTAAAAATGTGTCATAGCATAACATAGACTGTTTCTTTATTCTCAACTATATTATTTCAAAAATCATTAACTAGTTATTTTAGCAGAAATTAATATTCTTGCATAAGTACATTCTGCCAGAAGTTGTGGTTTTAAGAATAAAATCTAAAAATAGTGAAAATGATAAGTGATAAAAATCACAACAATGATTCATAAATTACATCAAAAGAACAGCTACAACAGAGAGTTGTGTAATCCAAGCAGTTCAGAAGCAAAGGTCTTCTAGTCTTTGATATCATCTTAGATTTTAAAGTCATAGGGAACCACAGGTCCAAATTTTATGTCAAAGAGCAGTTGCAGAGTTATGTCTCTAAACTTTACACCAGCTCACATACTTAAGACCTAGGTGTTATCAGATGTTCTCAGATAGCAGAGAAATTGTCACACTGTAGGATCATTTCTTGCCTGAATTTTCTTAACTACTGATTCCAGCTATTTAACTTTTTAATTACTTTTTTTTTTCCAGTGGAGGAAGGAAGGAAGGAAGGAAGGAAGGAAGGAAGGAAGGAAGGAAGGAAGGAAGGAAGATTGATATGATCCCGTTTATAAAATTTATAATACCTATTCTTAAAACTACCTAATGAAAGGGATTTTTCCACCTTAGAATGTTATACAAAATAATCGTCTACCCTAAAAAAATCCTCCCAAACCAGCTAAGCCAAAAAACTCACAAAGCCCCAAGAATTGTTTTTATTCTTTTCTGTATACCTTCAAAAATTCAGTCATAGCTTTCCTTTTTTTTTTTTTTTCCCGAAGGAAACTCCTATGCACTTCCAAGTAATATTAGTTTCAGGCACATCAGACTCATTGATTTCTATAGGAATTAGATTAATTCTTAAAACTGAACCTCTAGAAGACTGACTGCAACTATTCCAGTGAATCATCTGTTCTGTCAAAAAGGCCTTCAGCCTTCAGATAAGCGCAAATACATAATCTGTCTCACAGAGTAAAATGCACTGAAAAGAAGGATCTGTTCTTGAAGAATCTTGTTCCCTGTATGGATATTTGCTGTTCAGAATTCAGATCAGTTTCTCATGAATTACTCTGGATTTGTTTATTAAAGTCACTGGTTTTGTTACCTTGCTTCCTAGAAAATTCATAGAAAGACAACAAAAAACATAACAAACACAGAAGGAATCTATTAACTTCTTTCTATCCCAACAGAAATTTCATGCAGCAGTTTCTCAATTGAGGAAAACAGCAAATTCAAATACTTTATCTTTAACCTACAATTGCAGAATGTCAATCTAAGAAATTTTAGGCAATTTTAAAGGAATGATATTGAAGTGACTATTCAGTAGATGAGGAATAGACATTTTAATTTCAGTTTTAGTAGGAGTGGGACATAAACAAGGGTTTCTTGCATTATTTTCCAACAATATGCTTTTAATCTGCATTGCATTAATATTATGTGAGCTAGTAGTCTAGACTAGGCAGCAACATACAAAAGAGAGTAAATTGTGTTTTGGCTACAATCAAACCTAAGTAATGCTTCTGCATAGCATAATTTCACCACAGATGGAAAGACCAGGTAAAAATATGTTGGTTGAAAGAAGCTCTCTAATGCAACTCTTCAGACAATTTGCTATCTAGTGATGATGATTCCAGCTTCCAAGGACAATTCCAAGGACAACTGCTGTTCCTCATATGGCAGAGTCTCCAGCAGATCAATGGTAAAGCTGTGCTTCCTAATGTCCAGAGAGTGCACTGGGACAGAAGAATAAAAATGTCCAGATGTCAGGGACTGAGGGGGTGCTGAGAGAGCTGGTAGATGTCATTGCTAGGCCACTCTCCATCATCTTTGGTAAGTCATGGGCAACAGGTGAGGTGCCTGAGGACTGGAGGA
>JANHFX010011159.1:0-19964 GCA_027560015.1 Chloroceryle amazona | reverse complement strand
GAATGCTCAAACAGATAGAGATGGAATTGAGCAAACAGAATTTTTTCCACTGCAGAAGCTGTGCAGTCTTATAGCTTTCAACTGGGGAATTGGCATTTGATCAGTTTGGTGCCAAACATCACTACATACTGTGCAAAATGACACTGTGATATATTATGAAAAGAGCCACTCACTGGTATAACCATAAGAGAATATTTGTCAGGGCTGTGTTACACTTTGACATCAGGTCTGAACTTGACTCAAAAGCACTACAAAAGAGGTGAAATATGAACACTCCTGAGCTTACCATTTATGCAATAAAAATACATATTATATACAGAATATAATAATAAAAATTACTTTAAATTACACAACATTTTATTAAGTACATCCAGAAAGAAGGAAAACATTTTACACCACTTCTAGGTCACAGGTTCTAATATTGCAGAGGAGCAACTATGTGGCTGCATAAAGTCTTTAGCTGACAGTATCATCCATGATGCTTTCATAGTGTGAATTTATTCAGTAAATTAAGGCTGGAATGAACTAGGATTCACTGAAAACTATCCACTTTTTGGCTGGAAACAGAGCACAGCTGTTTTAATTATAGAGGATGGTGCCATGACTCTGCAGAGATCCTTCTTTTGTCTCAGCCAAAGTAGATGAAAGCAAACTCCCAATGGATCAGTGTAAAAGTCAGATGCTGCTGCACACATGCAAGTATCACAATTCAAACACAAAGGTATTTTGTCAAAGGCTAAGTGACGAGGAAGTGTTTACACCTCTGTCTATATCTCCAAATCCAAACAGTCAATACTTCGTAAACTCATATTCTCAGATGAATAAAATGAAATTCAGAATTTCTTGAACAGATTGATAAATTACTGCTAAAAAAAGTTTACAAGAGCAATAAACTATTATTCTTATAATAATTAATAATGATTAATATTCATTCAGTAAATAAAATTCAAAGAACATGTATTTTATACAGAATGAGTATGAGAAAGATTATTTAGAACATCGTGGTGCAAAAATCTATTTTCTATCAGATTCTCTAAAGAGAAATAATCCACATTGAGGTGCATGTTCTCCTCCACACAATTTAAGAAAAATTAATCACAACAAATTTCTAAAGAATTCTCTGTTAAAAAAATTAATTTAGAACCATGCTATAAATTAATTTCCTCTCCAAATGAAAAAGCTATGACTGAAAAGAAATTTGACAGGGGACATGAAGGTAATAGTGACTGAAATTTTTAACTGAATTTATTGAAAATAGCTTAAATCAATTTTCATATAATACATATACATTAAAATCAAAGACAAAAAAAATAATCAAGAGGCATAGTTGGCTTTGCACATAATTTAGAAATGTGAAGCAGCAGATCCTTTATATTAATTTGTCCTCCGAAGTTGGTCACATATCCTGCTTTGGGCAAGTCAGTTTATTTTTCTGCAAGAGAGAGATAAAAGAACTATGCTTAATTCTTGTCTATCTCATAGGGCTGGTTTGGAATCAAATATCTAACATAGACACTTGTACTCAACCTTAAAATTAAAATCTTTTAAAAAAGACATTTTAGTGTATTGTAGTAAAAGTTTAAAGGCTCAGTCTTGCAGGTCTTACTGGATAATGCATAGACCTCTATAGCACCTTTGAAATCAGCATGACCACCTGAATGAGTAATAGCAGTGGAACAACTCCTAAAGGCTAATTTTGTTGCTTATTCTTAGTTGCATGAATCAAATAACAGTTTTTCCTATAAGGTACTAAGAGTGACTCAGTCACTTTTAAAAACAATTTCAACCATTTTGTTCAAAGAACTGGACAGTCAGCCTGCAGAATTGTAATCCATTATTTACAATTATTGTTCTCTCTCAGAAACTATTCCCGTCCTATTGCTGAAAAGAAAAATGAGGTTGGTAGAAAAGCTAACAGCTATGTGATAATATCTCTGATATCTTTTTTGGCTTCAAGGAAAGTCATTTCATCTTCTTCGCTGTTGAACAGCATAACATCTCTTTTCGTTACAAAGATATGAACTGTGAAGAAAGGACAATTAATGACACTAATTGAATCACTAAGGTTAAATTCTTTCAGCCTTGTTATATAGTAGTGACTTTGTCTTCCAGTAAATTAGTGAACCAATTCATTCTAAAAAAAACTAAGCTTGTTTAACCAACATTTTCCTAACCTCTTCAGATCATAGACATACCTAGTGTCAAAAGCAGGTTATTTATAAAAACATGTACGTACTTCTGATAGGAAAAAAAAATTCCTCACACATCACCTGAACTACCCAAAACAAAGATGTAAATGCAAATAAATGTTTGGGTGCAACAGGAAAAAACTTTAAGAAAAACTTGTTAAATCTCAAAAATATATAGCAGAAGACAGATTTCAGATGAAGATGAAGAAGAAGCCAACAAGATTTTGCAAATCCATTTGCAAGGGTAAGTATGGGGAGTTGCAAGGAAATTTAATATTTTGTCAGTCTGCTAATATTACCAAGAGGAATTAATTCAGTAGCTATTTTCTGTTCCACAGAACAATTTTCTGTTCTCTATGAGGAAGGGCAGCAGCCTAAGTTTGAGGGGGTAGAAGATGATGCAAGTGGCTTGGGTAACTGCATAGTTGTGTCTGATATCTGAGGGTATTTCAGAGTAAAAAAAGAATTGCCCAAATACAGTCAATGATGCAAACTTAATTTTGAAACAAATCAAATCCAATTCTCTGAACATCTAGCGGAGTTTTGTTATTTGTATGAATATTCCAGCTGTTGGGCATTTAAGCCTGCAGCTGAGACCTAAGTTTACACTCCCAGACAAAAGCAATTCCATTCAGTCTGATGAAGTGATTGTGAGAATGCTAAGTAATTGTTAAAATCAAAATTGTGAATACAAGTGGAGTGCAAAAGGGTTTAACTGAGATATAATTGGGAAATGAAAATCAGTACAGACAAATGTTGAATGAAATATCATCCTATAGAAAGGAGTGCTTAGCAGAAAAAGGAATGAGGCAATAGCTTTATAGTTCAAAGAAGTTACATCACTAAGACAAGACCCATAGAGAAACCTCAAGTGAAGTCACCCTGATGATTATCCATAAGTTAAGGAATATATATATATAATTTGTAGAATCTGTCACACTGGGAATTAGCTGTAGGACAAAAAACCCAGAGTAGAACCATGGTTGTATAATAAAATATATATAGCAGAAGAAAAGAAAATATAAAAAAATATAAAATCAACTAGTCATAATTCAATATACAATAAAATACATAAAATAATTGCTATTTGTAGTCCTAGTAACAACAACTACTTACAGTTATCTCTACATATAGGAGAAAAAATGAGAACAAAGATTATTCCAAATTTGAAAACATAGATGTAGAAGCAAAGATTGACTAAAATAACCTGGATATGCTTGAAAAGTGTGGGAGAAAGGCTAAGACATGAGCATAATTTTATTGTCAGACAAACCAAAAAAAACGCTAACCCTAAAATACTCTTTTTTCGACCTATTTCTTGGGGAGGGGTCACAGGTCAGAAAGAGATCTACATTATAGTAATCTTTGTCATGGCAGAAATACAAAATTCAAGAAGAACAGACAGTGTCTGAGGGTTATGCAGTCCTGTCCTACTTCAGCAGAAGGACTGGAAGTCAAAGTATGTCAGCAAAGAACATTCAGCAGAATGCAAAATAACTTTAGTAAGCAGTATAGAGACTCATTATAAATAACAGCCTTAAAAAGGACTTTCAGATCCAGTCAGTTTAAAAGCAAGGACAAATAACATGCTTCAGCAAATGAACACACCATGAACCCAATTCTGTTTCCCATGCTCCATGCAAGCATGCTGCCCTAAAGTGCCATATGTTACAGAAAAGAACATACTCAGCTATAGCCAGTAAAAACCATAAACCAGCTGGTTTAATCAGTTTCCCAGTGTCAATAGGGATGTAACTGCACAGCTGTATAATGCAGTGAATGAGAAATGCCAGTTAGGAAGGAGTAAAATGATACATCTCTGAGGTACTTGCCAATTTTGCAAACAGAATGAAATAATAAAAGAAATTCGCAGCTGTCTGCACTCTATCTGGCATCTTTTGGCCTCTATTTCATGTGTTTCACAGTACATATTGCAAAAGTTCAGTTTAGTATACGCTAAATGTTTACTGAAAACTAAGTACCTCTTAAGCATTGTTACAATCTATTTTTAGTATGAGACATGCTTTTTTTTGTTTCTTGAAGTGAAATGCAAGGCATCCATAATATTCCCTTTCAATATA
Source organism: Chloroceryle amazona (assembly GCA_027560015.1). Classification (NCBI taxonomy): domain Eukaryota; kingdom Metazoa; phylum Chordata; class Aves; order Coraciiformes; family Cerylidae; genus Chloroceryle; species Chloroceryle amazona. The sequence goes on along the minus strand of JANHFX010011159.1, from coordinate 15,694 downwards.
ATGTGGTGGCATTGCATCTTGAAGTATTCAAAGGTTTGTAAGATTCTTGCTTGTAAGGCTATTATTTCACAGTTCCTTTAGCTGTCTTCCTCTATCTAACCTTATCCCCACCCTAAATTGATCAAATGATGGGTGCTGTTTTATTTCATTTATTTATTTTTTTCTTTTTTTTTTTTTTTATGTTAAAGTTGGTTCATAATCAGTTTTTGGCTCCAGAATTCGAAATGTTTTTGTTTCCTGCCATAAGACAATTTCATATCTCATCCCTACACTTATAAACCATTGTTGTAATGCTTAGACTTTCTAAAAACTTTCTTAGTATTTTTTTTTCCAAAGTATTTATAACAACATTGTTAAACAAGTTCTTAAATACTTCTAGCCCAGCATATTGCCTCAATTCCACTCAAATCAAAATCGCATACATATATTATATACAAAATGTACACAAAATATATCAAATGAAAAAAACCTTAAGCATAATATGGCATTCCATTATCAAAGTAAACATGCTGAGGAAAGTGCCGTCCACATTAGTATTCAACAGAACAAGCCACCTTTTCCTACCTGGAAGATTAAAATAAAGTTTCTAAGTTATAGGAACTTACTAATTAATGTGTCAGGTGCAGCTGCTCCCAACAAACAAAACACAAAGCAAACAGGGTGTGCTGGAGCAGTTTGGCACCTCAGCCATTAAGCTGCACCTCTCAGTGTTTAACTGATGCCTCAAGGTCTGCTCTTGTTCGTGTTTTGTCAGGGCTTGTCCCCTCAACCAATCAAAATGACCACAGTGCACCCTCGACTAGGGTATAAATGGGGTCCTTTCTAAGAGCCAGAAGAGCTGGTTCTTAGCAGAGCAGCAGGTCTGGGAGTTGGACCCTACCCTTGGATATGTCATCCATGGATTGAGTGATCCTTGTGTGAGTGGTATCTTGGGCATTCTGGTATAGGAGGCTTCCCCTCAATAAGTGAGCATGAGCCATTTCAATTTGTCTTTCCTTAGCTGTGTAGTAGTTAATTCCCAACAGACATACAAACTTAGGCAACTTTCATTGTAATAAACTCTATTTTGGATAGCAGCTGCTGTTTGGTCTGTGGGTGCCTCTGTGACAGCAAAACAAACAAACCAACCAACCAACCACATTTCCAACATGTTGAAATGAAGAAATGAAGTAACTTCAGCTCTCCTGCATCTTGACCAGAGAAACATACTAGTTCAGTGCACTTATATTACCACCATCTTTGAGGTATTTGAAATTAGGAAGAATTAAGATATTTGTGTATATTATCTTTTACTTCTTTGATGTATTTTCACAGAAGAATCATCTGTAGACATAAATAACAGCTCAGCTGAGAGTCTGAACTAAAGTGGTTAATAATCAATACTCTCTAAGAATTTAAATGTCAAGTTATTTTTTATGACCACTATTTGAATTAACTTCAAGAAGTCCCTTAAGAATTAGTTGGTACATTCTGGCAGCACATAATGCAAACAGACACCAGGGATACTTTCAGTAGATACAAACAGCAACAACCTGAAAGCTTAGTTTATCAGGAACTATTTGAATGATTTAGCTTTGAGACTAGGAAATTTTGGAAAAATTGTTATTTTAAAAAAGGAAAAATGCAAAGTTTAATACATAAAAAAAAAATAAAAAAACCAAAAAATTTCTTGCTATTTTAAGAATGGGGAAAAAAAAAAAAAAAAAAAAAAAAAAAAGAAGAGGGATTGCCATGGTTAAGGCCCAGCTGGGAACTGAGCACCATGCAACCAACCACTTGCTCACTGCGGGCCACTCCTCAACTTTTCAGTGGGACGGAAGGGAAATTCAAGAGAAAAAGACAAAATCCAATGGGCTGGGATAAGGACAGTTTAACAGAACAACATGAAAAGAAAAGAAACAGCAGTAATGATAATATTGCTAATGAAATAATATTTAAAATGGGTGATCAACCACAACACTTACCAAACTACCCAACCCACACACTGCCCAGTCATCTATCCCCTTATATCAGGTTCATGACAATAGTATGGTTTCAAATATCCCATTGGCTGGTTCAGTTGTCTATCCTAGCCGAACCCAGGAGAGGGATTTTTTTTTAAATATGTATATATTGTGAAATGCAGTAAGAAAAAAGGGAAGAGATCCTCTATGGTTCTAGCTCCATGATAAAAGGTACATGGGAATGGGAATATGCCATTTGCAAATCTACATCTGAAAACAAAAGCATGGAACCAGGATACATCCGTTCTGGTCCCATCAGAATAAGTCAATGGAGACCAAAGTATTTCAATGAAAAAAAAACAATTTTGAGTAACCTTTTATTTGTTTTAGCTCAGAAGAGCCCACTATGTGACTTGGGGCTATTGTCTTTGAAAATGTCCTCATGATTTTTGGTGGTCTTCTTCATTGAAAAGTCTGACTTCTCAGGGCTGTTTGAGTGTTAAAAGCTCCTAAAACTTTGATAGAAAAACACCTATTTTACATTAAGAGGTGTAATTTATCCTCTGTGATACCATGCAGCTCTAGTTCACTCAAACAATCAAACAACACACAATAGAGAATTGGTCTGATAAAATACAATTCTCAGTAGCTTTTTTATGGCCATATAAATTTGAGAGGGTTCCCGCTTTCATCTGCCTTAAGGATGATCAGAGCTATAGAAAAATTTTAACATTTTGACTAGAAAAAAAAAAAGACCAGTTGATGGAGAGCTAGCAAATCTGGTCATGAAGACTACTTTTAGCAGAAGACTACTACCTGATTATTTTAAACTACTGTCTAGTGAGTTTACATACACCTGTCATCCAGGACACTGGACATTAGAAAACACTAGACAGAACTGGTCACAGGACATGTGCAAAGCAAGTTTCTCATCAATGCAAAGCAGGATTGATCTGTACCGATTAATATGCCTATCAGAAATGGGAAATGTCTGGCTTGGTGTACAATTTTTAGACCTGCCAGTGTTGGCTGGTTTCATGATGTAATTTGTAAAAGCATCACCTTCACATTTGGCAGCAATTTAAAGAATAAACAGAAAACCAGAAAGGACTGCAGAAAAGATAGAGGAGGAAAACATATATCTGAAAAGACTATTTTAGATGTTGGCACTGTACACTCAAAACTAATGAGACCTTCCCTGGAGTATTGTACATAAATATGGGCACCCTATTAAAGCAAGCAGACCAAATACCTGGAAATTATAAAAAGTAGCAAGAAAAGGCAGATGAAGTGCTTTGCAGGTTATAAGTGCCATCTGAAGAGAGCGTAGAAAATTCAGATTTATTGTCATTACAAAGAATTAAGCTGTATAACATTTTGAAGGTCATAGAAATAGTGTATATCGTCAGCTATTGGAAAGGCAAAAAAGCACTCAAAATAAATATGGAAACTGAGATGCTAATAGGACCATGAGCACTGACACAGTTCAAGAGACAATTGCACTCTGAAAGCAAAAGCAATGTTCAGAAAGGGCTAGAAACTGCATTAGTAGAATAAAGAAGTGACTATAAGCTTCTGTAAACAACTGAGGTGTGGCAAAGGAAGGAGAAGAGAAAATTATACTCCTGTCCCCTAAGATAGAGGCTTGAATGAGCCTGGAAGCTCAATTATACTCTCAGCCTTTGAAATGCTCCTTCAAATCACTATTGAAGAGAGAAACCATTCTGCTGGAGAGAAATGGGCAGAAGTGTATCTTTATGACCTAAGAGTCAATAGAACAGTCACTGCTTTTGTAGTTTAAAAAATTATGTTCAAAAGAGGTATGAGACTTCATCATGAGATTTTTGTTCAAATGTCCCTCCATTATCTCCTAAATTCTTATTTAGATTTTCACTTTCTTCCTGAAAAGAATGCAAGCAGAGAACAGTAGTGATTAAGGCTGTCCACTAGTAAGAGGGCTGAACACTAACTCATTTCACACAGGGCCTCGGAATGCTCACAAATCGTAATAACTTTTGTTTAATGCTTTCCTATATGAGTCTCAAAGTGATTATCAAGAGGTGGAAAACTTCATAGATATTTCCTTTCCATAAATATTACAATTCCTTAATTTGATTAATTTTAGAAACAGCAAACTATTTCTTAAATTTATTTCAATGGTATGAAGGGATGGGGAAACGTCTCTGGTACAAATCCTCAAAATCCCAGCACTCATAGACTTCACTGCATCCATTCAGAACATCCTCAGCATTGAAGGGATATGCCCTGGAACACAATTACCTCCTGTGTATAGATCTGGATGGTGTGGATGGGGCTGTGGCTGCAGGGTGGTGCAGGAGTATATTATGATGTGCCTGAGATCCTAACCGAAAGCTCAAAACCTAGAAGGGAAGACTTGCATATGATTTAGAGTAACAGAAACCTGTGAAACAAGAGCTATGTGACTTGATCAGCGTACTCACAACTAAAGATCCATTTCTTTAACTATTAGAGATGATTTAAGCAATTGCCACTCCTCGTGTCCTGCCCCAGTCACTGGTTTCCCCATCCTCCCTATCCAATTCCTGTGTTATACATGCATAGATTTTCTTCTAGCTGTGCCAAAGATCTAAATAAGCAAACTAACCCCAAGAAGCAACTAATTTAATTCTGTTGAGTTGTTTTTCAGAAACCTTTCACAGAGCAAGCAACTACACAAATACTTGCGCTAGCATAATGCAGAGAGGAGAGTGGTGAAACAAAACATCTGGAGAGAAAATAAAGGCAAATAACGATAATGTAATAATCTACATCTATAGATTGTCTATATCTATATTTTTTGTTGTGATGAAGAATAAGGATTAGATATAAACCACTCCAATAAACACTGGAGTTTAACACAGTAAAAAGAACATGTTAGATTTTGTGCTTTATGTAAACCCAAAATAAAAGAAAATCTGGTTTTGTGGTGCACGGATAATTTAATTATTGTAATTACTCTGTAATAGTGTTATTGTTATAAGCTACAATGTAGGCCATAAAATCTAGCAGTTATGGAGTTATGTCCTATAAATACTGTGGCAATTATACTATCAATTAAAAGTACCATTCAATGACAAGCTTAATTGACTCTTGGTTTGTATGGCCAGCTCAAAAATGAGGACTCTCTTCATTATAAGCATAGATATAAGCACATGACAGGAATGTACATAATATTTAATAGTTTAGCACATATAACTAAACAACTACAGCGTATCAATTCATTAATGACAAACAGATTATACACAAATTTAAACTCTTTATCGTAGGCAGAAATTTGACCATTGTTCCAGTTGACTAAAAAATACTTTTTGTAAACAAATTTAGAATACTTGCTTCCTCATAAATTATTGCCATCATTACTTTATCTTTTCAATAAAGAAAACTCCAGTCAAGAACTCTGATTGGTGAACTTCATTATACAGTGCAATATATGCAATATTTGTTTCCTGATTGGCTGTCTAACAGAGAGTCAACAGAAATGTTTCATGAATAAAGCGAAAAGGAATCTGAGGGTTCTCAGTGGCAGTATGCAAGGCTTCCACTCAGGCATGTAAGATATGATAGCCACATTTTTTTAGGCCTAACCTCTGTAAGAAAGTGGTGAGGCAGACATCAACTTTCCTTTCTGCTCATCCTAATCCTTAACCAGCTGTTGCAAAGATTTTCTGTTGAACTCTCTCACTTTTCTAGCCTTGCTTCTGACAAATGCCATCTGCAGTTAAAGGAATGATCTCTCTTCTGCTTTCCTCTTGAGGTTGACTCTAAAGTAAGTCTTAACCTCTGTCTGTGATGTGCTACTAAAGACAACATTGGGGTTCAGACTAAGACCCACAGCTGCTCTTGTATAACATATACAAAACAGAAACTCCTGTCCTTATCGGTGCTGTTGTTTCTGCTTCAGTGCCATTTTCTTCTGTATCCCTTTCACTGAATAGGGATAAAACTATCTTCAAAGTATCCCCAGTGTTGTCACGGACAATGGAAGAGACTGAGGAAGGCTACTTTGTCCTCTTCTTGCCCTTTGTTAAGAGTACAGCTACTGTCTCAGCAAGGTACTAAAAGGAGAGAGAAGTGAGTACATGGGTTTCCAGAAGATGTTCAAGTTGCTTAAGAGGCTTTCCCAAGCGATGGTGTCTTCTGAAAAAGAGGAAAGGATTGACTACATTTCATTTATGTGTCCTAGTGGATTGATGTTTAAACAGAGTGAGAGATCCTAGTCCCTAGTAATGCCTATCATTCAAGGGTAAGAAGACTATGAAAAGAAATTGGGATAGCAGCCACAGATGGCCAGTTGTTACCAAACCCGTGTTTAAAAAACTGAGTGGTCTTACAAAATTCTGAGGTATTTGTGTGTGCCCCACTCTGCCATCATTTCTGGGAAAATGAAATGCTAATATTTTTCTCTGTTACATCAATCAAACCACAGGACAATAAAGACATTCCTGAGTTGATTTCTGGAACTGGATCTTCCTCTACCCAAACAAACACATCACTGACTGACTAGAGTACCTGCAAAGGCCTTCCAGAAAAAGTGCTATTGTGTAACCTCAACTCAGTCTCAAACATCCCATCAAACCACTGTTCCTTAGTGCTGCTACTTATTTGGTTCAGTTGTTACTGAAGTTTTCTTTTCCTTGTGATTCATGTTTATGTTTTTGTAAGCAGTCATAACACACACGGGTACAGAGTATATATCAGTATTTAAACAAATAAAAAATTCCTCTTCAAGGAGAAGTAATAACAAAGCACACTCACAAGTAAGAGTATAGATGTAGCCAAAGGGATTTAAGATTAAAATACAATTATAAAAATCTCTATTCTGATTCTATTCCAAGCAAGATTTATATCTGTTTCTGAATCAGGTAGTTCATAGCTATTTTTTAAATAAAACTCTGTGAAACAATTTCGTTAGATTTTATTTTCTTTATAAGCTATCCTTGATGAAGGTGAATCCTGAAAATTGTAACTTCAATGTGATTGATTTATGAGGATAACTCACATGGGAATAGATGTTTGGGATCTACTCCTTGATACCTGATTGTCAGATGCCAGATAGAACTACACAGAATAAGAGAAGTGAGCATTTTGGAGCCGTAGTTTGACATGCAGATGGCTTGCTTTACTTAAAAAGAGAATGTGGAATCATGTTAATTTTATATATATATGTGTTAGTCATTACGTCTCTCTTTTAATTACAATATTTTGAACTGCTACATGAGCGCTGTCCAGGAGGGCTGCAAATCTGGCTGCCCAGCAGCTATTTTAGAGATTTAATTAACACACATTGAGAACTGCTGCAAATCAGCTGTGCAACCATTCCCTTGCTATTGATGATGACAACCTTATGGATGCCAAGCTGCAAATCCACCTCAGACTGCAGTGCAGTAACCATTATTCTATTGATCAGCTTTGTCTCAGATGTTATGTGGCAAAAATGTGGTAATCAGGATGACAGGCTTAAAAGATGTAAGCTATTCACACAGCTATTGAGGAAAAAGAGGCTACAGACATTTAGTGTCATTCAGTGCATCTTTTGAAAGAAAATACAATCTTTTGAATAAAGCAGAATGCCAGAAACAAGAATGTGGCCAATCATAAAAAAAAAACTTTTTAAAAGATTGGAGCTTAAAGCAAAGTGCAGGAGAAAATAAGTACTGAAAACAACCATCTAGAAAAATTCAGCACTTGTAAATATGGCAAGAACAGATGTTTACTGCTTCGTGTCTCTGTATGGGAATGGTGGCCTTATATAGTTTTCTTGCACAGTCGTTAATGGCATCACAAGAATGGACAGACAGAAAAAAAAAAGTGTAAACCAAAAGGGAATTGTTACTAAACAGTGCTAAAACAATGAAAATGGTGTTGGTGTTTAGAATAATACTAAGGAAAAAATGCCTCGCTGCATTACCATAGGAGGAAGATGTGAAAATATTTTGACCTTAAGAATATTTCAGTTCTACTCTGTTCAGATTCATAAATATTCCTATGGATGAAGAGCTGAGAACCAGAACTGCTCCCCTAGGCTAATATGCCATCCTTGAGCTGGAGTTATATCAGCATGGAAGAATTGTGTTAATAGTAATGCCATGCTTGGGAAAACACACACTTTGACTCATATATTTTGAATTATTATTAGGAAGTATTTGAGAAAGACATAGAAATTGCTGAAACTAAACATGCAGCCATTGACATAAAGACAATTAGCAGGTGTGCTGCAATTATAATTATATGAAAGGGTAATTCTAATTAACAGCTCTGAAGGATGTGAAACAAATTATTTGTAGGATATTTGCAGAAATCAGCAATTAAATACAAATAAATGGGGCTAAGAAATCATGTACTGTACCAAACAATGAAGAAAGAGGACCTTTAAATAGGGAGCAACTGGTTTGCTGAATACTAAGAGCTTTGACAGTTATTATAGATAATTCCCCAAGACCCTTAGTAAATTGTGCATCTGAGAAAAAGAATTAATATAGAGGGTGCCAATGCTCATCTACCTTATGAGACGAATAGAGTTTAAAAGAGAGTGCTGTAATTTACTAACTCTTATGCTGTAAAATATTATGGTATACCTAGCCTTCAAAGGAAGTGCCATTCCATTGAATCCAGTGGGCCTTGTTAAAATAGCATGTTGTAATAAAATCACACCAGCCACAAAAATTACAATTTAAAGTTGAAAAGCCTTGCAGGCATCTCTCCTGTCTATAGACACTGTAACTTATATGTAAATTCATATTAACAACTGAGGGTGTGAACTCTTTACTTATTTATGAGAGTGTTACTCTTCATTCAAATCACTGTTAACTCCTCTCTTCTCAGAGATGAGCGGGCTTTCTTTTGATCCCATCATACCGTGAGCAATTTCCTGCATAGTAATACATACAATATGTAAAGGAGAATCTTCATCAGTTGTTAAAAAGATTTCTATCACATTTTTCACAGGGAAAATGGATGTACTTTTGAAATCCTCAGGTGTCCTAAGAGCTAAAGAAGACAGACAAAAAGATAAAGCTCTAATCCTCCATATTTCTTTTTCTCTCCTCTAACAAAATTTATATTTAGCTCCAAAGTAAGACCTTTAGTAATCCTGCATATTCACTGAACTCATATGCAGGATTCAGTGCCAGTCTCATTTCTCTGGACCCATGACACATAGCTATGGCAGTCAGTTTATCTGAAAGTGATTATAGTTTCATTTGGACGGATGCTATGGATGTGATACTTTTACCCAGTGTCATCAAAGAAAACCTTGATACATGCTTTTTGTTAGTTATTTAGTCCAAATTAATTTTATCTGAGAAGTTTGGTGTAATCCTGAAAACAACCATGACTGTCAAACAGTTTTTGAGAAAGATCTTTTAGAGGATAAAAAGAGGAAATAGTTTTATATTAAACCTAGGAAACTGGTATAATGTTTATTACTACCTCCAGTAAAGCTACAATAAATCTTGTACACTAGCATTGGACACATTCAAATTTAGGGACATATGAGTTAAGCTTGCCTGAAGAACCATAAACCAAACATTCAACTAGCAACAATAAAATGGTTATACATTGTCCTATGCACTTCTTATACCACACATGGAGAAACTCATGTGGTAAGAATGTGAGAACATTGAACTCTCTTCAAGCTGATTTCATGTAAACTTGCAGGTTGTGATCTGACTTTCCTTCATTAAGCATCATTAACAATGCAGAGTCATATTAAATTTCAGTCAATTTTACAGTCTTTAAGAAGCACATTGTTCCTAAACTAAAGAGAAATTTCAAATTAAAAAAATAATTACCCTCAGTAAATTTGCAGATGACACCAAATTAAGTCGGAGTGTTGATTTGCTTGAGTGTAGGAAGACTCTGCAGAGGGATTTGGACAGGCTGGAGCAATGGGCTGAGGTCAATGGGATGAGGTTTAACAAATCCAAGTGCTGGATCATGCACCTTGGGCACAACAACCCTAAGCAGCACTACAGGCTTGGGGAGAAGTGGCTGGAAAGCTACCTGGCAGAAAAGGGCTTGGAGGTGTTGGTTGACAGCAGGCTGAACATGAGCCAGCAGTGTGCCCACGTGGCCAAGAAGGCCAATGGCATCCTGGCCTGTATCAGAAATGGTGTGATCAACAGGAGTAGGGAGGTGACCATGCCCCTGCACTCAGAACTCGTGCGATCACACCTTGAATACTGTGTCCAGTTTTGGGCATCACAATATAAGAAGGACATTGAGGTGATGGAGCGTGTCCAGATAAGGGCAACAAAGCTTTTGAGAGGTCTGGAAAGCATGCCTTTTGAGGAGTGGCTGAGGCAACTGAGGTTGTTTAGTCTAGAGAAAAGGAGACTGAGAGGAGACCTCATTGCTCTCTATAACTACCTAAAAGGAGGCTGTAGCAAGGCTGTTGTTGATCTCTTCTCCCAAATTACTAATGATAAAACGAGAAGAAATGGCCTCAAGTTGCATCAGGGGAGGTTTAGATTGGATATTAGGAAGAAGTTCTTCACTGGGAGAGTGGTTAGGCACTGGAACAGGCTGCCCAGGGAGGTAATGGAAGCACCATCCCTGGAGGTGTTTAAGGAACGAGTAGACGTAGCACCTGAGGCTATGGTCTAATGGATAGATAGATGTTAGGATGAAGGTTAGACTCGATGATCCTACAGCTCCTTTCCAACCATAATGATTCTATGATCCTAATTTTTTTACTGTTCTAAAAATGATGGTTCACACTGTAACATTTCAGAAGGGTGCACAGAAGCTCTGATTAACTCTTTAGCCTCAGAAAGGTGACACAACATATAGAATACACAAATCATAGGCAACAAGACAGACTTTGAATTAAAAGTTTTCCTCAGTCATTAGCAGACTACACTTCTTATCTTCACAAGACCACATAGCCTATTTCCATACTGGTGAACTGAACAACTCCTAGGTCCTTTATCTGGCCTGGAGGATAAGTGATGCAGAACAACATGCATCCACTATAAGTGAGTATAGACTCTAAAGTGTCTGCTGGGAATTGGTCTTTCCTTTTCTCAAAGAAAATGTCTGGATGCTCATGAATCATTTATTTCGCTTACATCAAAAGGATACCAAAGATGGTTCTAGCAAAATAACAGTATAGAGAGATGGAAGACATTAATGATATGCAGGATCGTTCTAAATGTTAGCTCCTGTAATATTGTCTGACAGTGTTTAATTTACCAGTACGTACTGGTTTTGGCTAGGATACCATTAATTTTCTTCACAGTAATTTGAATAGCTCTATGTTTTGCATTTATGAGCAAAACAGTGTTGATAACCAATGTTTTAAATGTTACTGAGCAGCGCTTACACAGCATCAAGGTCTTTTCTACTACTCACCCCACCTCACCAGTGAGTAGGCTTGGACTAAGCTGGGAGGGGACAGAGATGGGACAGCTGACCCCAATTGGTCAATGGGATATTCCGTACCATATGACATCATGCTCAGCATATAAAGCTAGGTGAAGAAGAAGGAAGAGGGGGTGAATCAGAGTTATGATGTTTGTCTTCCCAAGCAGTTGTTTTGCATGATGGATCTCTGCTTTCCTGGAGATGGCTGAACACCTGACTGCTGATGGGAAGAGGTGAATAAGTTCCTTGTTTCTCTTTGATTGCATGCTCAGCTTTTGCTTTAACTATTAAACTGTCTTTATCTTAACTCATGAGAAAACTCATTAAAGAAAGGGGTTTTAAAGCAAAATTAAGTGTGTGTATACAATTTGCAACATTAGAATTTTGTCTCTCGGTCTCCAAGTTTGTTGCTGCCATAGTAATTTAAAAAACTAGTTTATGGTGGCATCCTTTTACATGGTTTTGTACAACGTATCCTGACCTCAGCATGGATGCCACTCTATTACTATCCTAGTATAAAAAGAAAAAAAAAGAAAAAAATGAAAGAAATTATTGACTGGTCAAAGTTATGAATATCAAGAGTGTCTTTGAGAAATTAAGTATGTATATCAGGGCATGAACAGAGAAAAAACTAGATATTTCACATAGTCTGAGCTATATTAACAGCCACTTATCTCCAAAAGCTTGTGCACTGCTAAATCTATACAAAAGTAATCTCTTTTTTTACTATTATCAGAAACTTTTCAATGAAATACTTGTCTTCTGGTTATTGTTCTTTTGCCACTGCTTAAGGAAAGCAGCAAAGTCTTCAAAGCAAAGCTTTCATTGTCATTTAAGAGCCTGCACTCCTTTTAAAAAGCTGGTTTTTTTCTGCTTCTTCTGATGCAGCTGCTCCTGCTCAGTCTTCTTGACAATGCACAGTGTCACTGACTCTTCCTGCTGACTGGGAAAAGGAGACACAATTTAAGCAATCATGAGTCTTGAGAGTTGGTGTGCAAAGGGTCGTCCCCTTTCAGCCCACTGGGACACAGAAAGCAAGACAGGGTAATTAAGCATAAGTGAAGGGCATACAAGGAAAGCTGAAGCTGAATGTTTCGATTTCGATGTTTTGTCAAAGGTCAGCTGAAGGTTGATAACATGAGCCAAGGTACAGAATGTGAAATGTATTGTCAGGAGCTAAGCAGTAAAAAGCGACAATATGCTGTCTTTCCACTTTTAATTTGTTGACAGACAGGTGTGCTCACTAATCTGTCTAAAGCCAGTGAAATTACTCGATCAGAGTGGCTATCTTTGCTGGCATTTCTTGCAGCTATCAGAAAAGGGATTGTACAGCTGTCTAAATCTGTTATTATAGTAGACAAAAGGTAGTTCACCTTCCTTTGAACCATAAGGAACTGTCCGCAGCTGGAAACGCGAAACGTGACTTAAAACACAAAAAAAACCCCACCTGAAAATCAATGCCACTGTGATACGTTGTAGCTTCAAAAAAAATGGATAAAGGCATTGCAAAATGATTGTCTAATCACTAATATTGCCTGCCAAGCTTGCAAGAGACAGATGATTCCAATATTCCTCTGCTTCACTATAATTTACACAGCTCTGGTACCTTTTTCCTGTTTGAACAACAGTATAGCTTCAGAAAACATTAAGAATATTAGTAAAAGAATAACTCATGCAAAATGCTTGCAGTGGTTGTGGCATTTACAGTTACAAGACCCTTAAAGTTTTGACATGTATAATGAAGGTAGAAAGTTCAGCAGCAGAAAAACCATTCCCATTTCTACTGTTAGCTGTTTGAGTTTTCTAATTTACATAACTTTATCTGAATGTACCTGCATAAAATCTGATCAAAAATATATTCTACAAAAAGATTTAATTAGTCTTAAATCAGCCATACCTGAACATGCTGTGGAGACATTTGCATCTATGTAAAGCAAGTGATAACAGAATCACAAAAGTCAATGCAAGCATGGATTGAATTTAGTTGAGACACATATTTACTTTTTCAGGTTTATACTTATTTTATTCATAGATTTTCTTAAACTTTTTCTCAGCTGCAGGAATATCTGCACCTTTGGATACATACACATGTTGTCTGCTTCATTCATAACCTTAGTTCACCCAACTTAAACTTTAAAGCTTGGATTTACTCCTCACCCATGCCGTGGCTTCCCTAAAGGGAAAAAAAAAACAAACAACAAGAAAAAACAAACAAACAAAACCAAATCAAACCATGTATTGAATAGAATAGAATAGTTCAGTTTGAAGAGATCAACGATGAATTCTTAGTCCACCTACCTGGCCACATCTGGGATGACCAAAAGTAAAAGTGTGTTATTAATAATACTGAAATCCCTCTTAAACACTAGCAGGCCTGGGACATCAAACACCTCTCTAGGAAGCCTGTTTGAGTGTTTGACCTCCCAGTTGGTAAAGAAATGCTTCCTAATGTCCAGTCTAAACTTCTCCAGATGCAGCTTTGAACCATTCACACATGTCCTACCACTGGATTCCAGGGAGAAGTGTTCAGTACCTCCCTCTCTACTTCACCTCCTCCAGAAGCTGTAGGGAGCAATGATGTTGCCTGTCAGCCTCCTTTTCTCCAAACTAGACAAACCCAAGGTCATTAGCCACTCCCCATAGGACATTCCTTCCAGCCTTTTCACCAGCTTTGTTACCCTCCTCTCTGGTCACATTCAAGGACCTTCATAACTTTCTTAAGTTCTGAGGCCCAGAACTGCACCCAGTACTTAAGGTGAGGCTGCACCAGTGCTGAATACAGCAGGATTTTCTCCTCTTTTGACCAGGTGGTTATACTGTACTTGATGCACCCCAGGATGTGGTTTGCCCGCTTGGCTGCCAAGGCACACTGCTGACTCCTATTGAGCCTGATGTCAACCACCAGTCCCAGATCCCTTTCTGCACGGCTGGTCTTCACCATTCCTCTCTCAGTTTATACTTGTGTCTGGTGTTTCTTCATCCTAGGTGCAGAATCTGGGATTTATTATTGCTTATCTTGTATATCTTCCCACAATATTTAAATGTTTAAACTTCCTTTTATGAAAACCTTTATTTTATGTTAAATATTTTAATTGTATAATATAGGGGTGTTTAATTAATATATTGTCATCTATACCATCCATTATCACCAAGATGTTCAGGTGTGAGGAAGAGGATTTTAACACACAAAAATGTGGGACATATAATGTATTCATCCATGAACCAAAAACATGAGGACACTGAGTCACTCTGTTTAAGTTACAGGCAAAGATATATTCACAATCTGATTAAATTTGTCCCACTGCAATGAATGAAACAGGATTTATTCTAAATAGTAATTGCAATGCAAATGAATATTCACTTTTTATACATCATAGTTATCATAACAAATCAAGCAAAATCCTGAAATCCAAAATCCTCTTATGACAATACTTACAGAGGATTCCAAAGTGATTAACAAGATTTCCTCAAAACTTGAACCAAGTTTAAAAATGTACCCTTGAGTACAGAAAAAGCAGAGTCAATTTTCCAGGCTAAATATCAAGATGGAAAATGTGAGATTTACCACTGATCTCTGTATAAAAGATGTACTACTAAACACATTACTCCTGGGAGGCAGCTGCCACCCAATCACATAACAATGTGGATTACACTGTCAATCAACTACTGCATGCTTAATGCATCTATAAAGATAGTAATCTCTATGACAGCAGAAACGAGGAACCCTTAGAGGATTTTAAGAGGAAACAATGCAGAGAAACTGATTATAGAAAGCTCTCTGCAGGAAAGGAACACAGAAGGAGATATACATTTTAGAACTTTGCACTTGATACCTAATTGCAAAAAGTATTCAGAAACAAATACCTTCACAGGGGAAAGGGTGTGACTTGAGCTCCAGTTTAGCTTTGCTATCACTACTACAGGTAAACTATTCTTTCCAGAAAGAAACATAAACTATTATTTATTGCTTAGAATAATGCACAGAGAAAAAGTAAATACTTTCAGAGACTAGAAAGATATATCAGAGAGACACATTCACTTTATCTTCCTGTGTTGTGATACTCTTTCCCTAGCATCATTGGTCAGATCCTGGACTGAACTGTTATACATGGTTCACCTGTCATGAAGCCGTTTACTAGAGTTCACAAGATGCTGAGGGTTATGAAAGTTTCAGACTTTAGTTGTATTTGAAGCCTTTTTGGGTAGTTTTGAATTAACTCAATGAAAATATCTGTAGTCTGGAGGAGGACATAATCACCTTTTTGATATTTTTGTTTGTTTGGTTTGGTTCTGACGTGTGGTTTTCTTGTTTGGTTGGGTTTTTTTGTTGTTTTGGTTTGGGTTTTTTGTTTATTGTGGGTTTGTTT
>JANHFX010011156.1:0-29757 GCA_027560015.1 Chloroceryle amazona | reverse complement strand
GTGGGGCTGAGCCCTTCCCTCTCTGACAGAGTCCCAGGGAACGGGAGAGCAGGCGAGCGGGGTAGCGAGTAACGGGACCGGCTTCGACCCTTGCCAGGACGAGATGGGGAGGAAGCTGGACCTCTCCAAGCTAACCGATGAAGAGGCCAAGCATGTTTGGGAAGTCGTTCAACGGGACTTTGATCTGCGGAAGAAAGAGGAGGAACGGCTAGAGTGAGTATCTGCTCGGTGGTCTGCAGGGTTGGGTGCAAGCAAGCCAACAGGACAGATCCTGGCGTGTCCTGTCGCAGGCAGGTTGTAGGAATGAAGCAACACGCTGAGACTGTGGGTGAGGAGGAATAGCTGGGAAGTAGGTGTTAAAATTAAACCTGGTGGTTAATAGGTTACCTCATCACCAACAAGGTGACGTGCTCAGGATACAAAGGTGCAAACGGGTTCCATGCCTTCGATGATGAGCAGGTCGGTGTCACCATGGTGGTTTATGGGGGCAAGTATCTGGGCCCCTGCTCAGGAAAATGCCTTTGTGGGGCTTGACGCTGGTGTGGCTTTCACAGAGAGACCTTTATCTTGGAGCAAAGGATGTGATTTGGGTCCCTTGCTTTTGTATCGTGTGATAGTTCTCCCGTGTTTAGGATGGGAGGAGTATTCCGGGGGTCCTGGTAGTGCACAGACTCTTGAAGGATTCTGGAAAAATAATCAAGAGGAGTAGTAAACCTACTGTGGTAGCCTTTAGTATTCTGTACAGGAGTCTGTGTGGTCCTGGGAAAGTTTTAACAGGCCACAGATTGGGAAAAGATTGAAAATCACTGGAGCAGCAAATAGCTGTATTTTGTAAATTCTTACAAACAGGGTATTTGACAAAAGTGCTGTTCAAAAAATGTTCAGTCAGATGAGATTAAACTTCAAGTGTGAAAAATTGTGCCATTTTAGGCCTTGTTCGTTAACTATGTCAGACATTGAATTTAATTATTTCTTTATTTTGAGAAGCTGCAGCGTCCCTGTTGAGGATATGGACAAGTTCTCATCATCCCAAGGGAACAGCTGGTGCTCCCGGGATGGATTTGGGCAGTGCCACACTCCCACTGAACCCTTGCACCCTCCTAGTTCTGAATTTTGTGAGCCAGGGCTGGTGCCAATGGCATGGTGATGCCTGGGGATCAGGAGCTTGTTGATTCCTCTATCAGATGCAAAGGGAAAGGTGAGGAATGAGAGCCATCCTTCTTCATTTGGGATTATCTGCATCTGAGCTGTCAGAGCACCCTCAGAAAGTTTGCCGTTGTGTGGAAATCCACAACAAGGCTGTGTGGGACCCTCTCCATTTACATGCCGTTAACCATGAGAAGCTCTCAGTCATGTATTTTTGAACCTCCTGATTATTTTTTTTCCTAAGAAAACCCAGCCTGTGTAGGAGGCAGAGATAATTCAGTATCATCATCTACTGCCTTCCTTTGCTGGTAGCTCTGAAGTGCAGGACTGTGATCAGACAAGAGTGTAATTTTTATTATCATCCTCAAAAGGGTGACATCTCCCTTGTGATGGATCCGAGCTCTGCCTGGAGGAAGGAGGTGGGGACTGACATTGCTGTGCCCTGCAGCAGAGCAGTGGGTGAGATGAATTCCTTACCTACTTCACCTTGGCATCAGACTGGTTTATCTGGATCTGCTCTGATGCCCAGGAGGCTCCCAAATTGAATGCCATGGTATGGGAAGTGTAAGACAGGAGGAAGGTCTCAGGAAGCTTCTACTCAGCTGTTGTCCCTTCTCCTAAGCAGTGTTCCCCCTGTCCCACCAGTCACTGCTTTTTTGTTTGTTTGTTTTCTTCATTTTGTTGTTTAATTCTGCTGTGCTGAGAGCTGATGTTAACCCAGTGGTACCTGGCACTGCCCAAGTCTCTAGGGTAGAGTGTGTCACTTGGTCCAAGGTTTGGTTACCTCTCTCCACAGGCTCAGCTAAGGCCATACACCATCTATTTCTGTAATACCTGGCATACCAGGTATTACAGACCACCAGTCAGGGAAAGTGCCACACTCCTGCATGTTGGTCACTGAGATACATAAAGCATCTTTTCTGCCTGTAACAAGCTGGGACATGATGTGACTATGGGAGACCCTGTAGCCATTCACCCTGCCCCTTGGGCTCTGACCATTCCCATTTGCTTTTCTGTTCATTTGCTTTTCTATTCACTGGGCTTGTCTCAACCTGAAAGCCTTGAAGAAATGTTCCCCCTCCAGCTTAGTCTTTTTCTTCCCTTTCTGCTGCTTCTCTGTGTTTTGTTTTTTGGCAGAGACTATGAACAGTGGACAAAAGCTTTGGCTGGCCAGAAACTGCACAACCATGCGAGGGTAATGCCTTGCCCAAGAAATTAAATAATTGCCACTTTGTGGGAGCTCTCCCTGCCAGTAGCCCCATTTCTGGGGGGCAGCTTCCTGCATCTTCTGGATCTCAGCTGCACTGACCTGGTTGAAATGTGGCATCCCACTGCTGCTGATCTATTCTGCTGTGAGAAGAGCAGGGAAAGGGCTGGGCTGTGCTCTTGCTGGCAAGAGGAGACTAGAGGCATGCAGTTCCTGCAGGTTTTAAACTGGTTTGGCTGTGACTTGTCCTTCCCTTGGCAGGTTTTGTGGGTGAGGGAGGAGGAGGTGAAGGGATCCGACCAGTCTCTAGGAACCAGAAAAAGCAGTCCAGTGAAAGATCAGATCCTGCTAGCAACAGCACAGGTGTGGAAAAGGAGTGCTGAGCCCAACCTCAGGGTTTTGTGTTTTGGGGTTTGTTTTTAGTAGCCACATATAAATTTACTGATGAGCATTTGCACCGGGTCATTCCAAATATCACTAGGATGGTAAGCAGCTGAATATTAAAAGTAGGTGCCTGTTTCAGTCTTTGCCGTGATTTTTATATGTCCCATACCCTCGGTTAATGCAAGCTGCTGTTGCTTCCTGTAACAGTCTCCCCTGGAAAAAAAAAACAAAACCAAGAGCTGATCCCTAATGTGCAAACTGATTTGGTTAAACAGAGATTAGCTTGACTGACATTCATGGCATTTCCACCACCAGCCAAATCACTGCTCCTATGGACATCCCAGCACCAGGCTTACCAGGCCATCAAGGCTCCTGCTGTGGTCACCCTGGCATCAGCCTGTCTCCCTGCTGGCTGGGGGGTACCAGGATCATCACCAGAAGCTTTATGGTTTGTGTTATACTCCTGAAGCAACTTCCAGACCTGATTGCTGGAGGGTTTTTGGCCCAGACAGACTTCTACACTGAAAAATGCAGCTTCCTAACCCTGCCTAGATAGGAAAACAACTTTCTAGGACCATCCCTACAAGGCAAACATTGCCTCTCAGCCATAGCCCCAAAGGCAAACATAGCTGAGGTGTGGGGAACAAACAGAAAGCCTTTGGGTAGTGTAGTGGGCCTCCACCAGCTTGACAGGCTTTTTAGCTGACCCTGGCTATTGCTGAGGGTTCAGCCTCACGCTGGCACTTTCTTGCATGAGGACCTGCTCTAGCAGCCATGTCTGGATATTGAGGGAAGCCTGTAGTGATGGACTGCCAGGAGAAGGTGCTCTTGGAAAGAGTTCATGTTAGTTGGACTTTCATAGAACTGTCATAAGCATCTCCTCCTGCTGCTGTCCTGTGAACAGCCAAGATGTCTTTGCACATCTTCAGACCTTAATAAAAATGTCCACTGTATTTAGCACTGAAGGACTAGATCAAAACACCTTTTAATCCTTTCTAATCTCAGATTCTGTTGGGTTTGTTTGTTTGTGGTTTTCGTTTGTTTGGGTTTGGGGGGGGGTGGGTCTTATTTATTTTGGTTTGGTTTTTTATGTGAGAATTCCAGAAAGCTTTTAATTCACAGCTGGACTTCAGGCTCAAAGATTGGCTTGGGTTGGGATGCAGTCAGAGACTTCAAGAACTGTGCTCTAGAGATTCCTGGATTTTATGATCAATACCCCATGAAGCAAACAGGACAGGTTTTGGCAGAGTCAGATCTAATCTTAGATTTAACAACCAGCAGATCCTCACATACAATAACCTGCCCTGGATCTGGAGTCTGCTTCTTTGACCAGCTTATTTAACTTGTGATATGTTATTTATTAGATTTGCCCTACAGCTGTTTCCACAAGCTGTAGTACTCAGGATGTTCCCTGGAAAATCGTTCCTGAAATGACTGAGGCATGACAGCATTTTCCATGTGAGAGTTTGCAGTGAAATAATAATAAAAACAAGTTCCTTTCTTTTGGGGTGTTTTCTGCAGGGAGCTGAAATGCAAAATTGACCAGGAGAGCAGCAAGAGAGAGTTCCTGACGAATCAGTCCCACCTGAATGACACCCACTGTGTCCACTGCCTCCAGCCCTTCAAGTTCCTACTGAACAGCAAGCGGCAGTGCCTGGACTGCCGCTTTTACACCTGCAAGAACTGCAGCCGCTACAACAAGAAGGAGCAAGGCTGGGTCTGCGACCCCTGCCGCCTTTCCAGGTACCACTTGTGTGATGGAGGGTGAGGGGAAAGGTGAGACTTGGGGTTGAGGCTCAAGAAAAATAGCCCTAATGCAGCATCCCTTTATTGTAGTTAGAAAAACAAGGCGTGATTTTGTTAAGAAAAAATTTCTGGGTGAGGTTCTGGTCATTATGAGCATGGCTGAATGGCCAGGCCCAAAGAGCGATGGTGAATGGTGTTGAAGCCTGTTGGCAGCTGGTCACATAGGTGGTGCTCCCCAGGGCTCAGTATTGGGGTCAATTCTGTTTAACATCTTTATCAATGGGCTGGATAAGGAGATTGAGGCATCCTCAGTAAATTTGCAGAGGACACCAAGGTAGGTGAGTATGCTGATCTGCTTGAGAGTCATGAAGATCTACAGAGGCATCTGGACAGGCTGGATTGATGGGCTGAAGCAAATGAAATGAGGTTCAAGAAGGCCATGGCCTGGGTCCTGCACTTGGATCACAACAATCCCCTGCAATGCTCCAGACTGGGGGAAGAGTGGCTGGAAACTGCCCATTGGAAAAAGACCTGTGGATGCTGCTCGACAGCTGGCTGAAGATGAGCCATTGTGTGCCCAGGTGGCCAAGAAGGCCACCAGCATCCTGGCTTGGATCAGCACTAATGTGGCCAGCAGGACTAGGGCAGGGATCGTCCCATTTGACTTGTCACTGGGGAGGCCACACCTCAAATCTTGGGTTCAGTTTTGGGTCCCTCACTCCAAGAAGGACATTTAGGGGCTGGAGCACATCCAGAGAAGGGCAACAAAGCTGCTGAAGGGTCTAGAGCGTAAGTCTTGTGAGGAGCATCTGGGGGACCTGCGCTTGTTCAGTCTGGAGAAAAGGAGACTTAGGGGAGACCACCTTGCTCTTGACAACTCCCTGAAAGGAGGCTGGAGTCAGGTGGGGGGCAGTCTGCACTCTCAAGCAAAAAGAAATAGGACAAGAGGAAACAACCTCAAGTTACGTCAGGGGAGGTTTACGTTAGACATGAGAAAAAGGTTGTTTCCCAAAACTGCTGTCAAGGACTGTCCCAGGCTGCCCAGGGCAGTGGTGGAGTCCCCATCCCTGGAGGGGTTTAAAAGCCATGTAGATGTGGTGCTGAGGGACAAGGTTTAGTGGTGCACTTGTCTCTATAGGGTTAAGAGTTGAACTTTATGGTCTTTTCCAACCTAAGTGATTTTATGTCTGGCCTGGCTCACCTGTACATGCATCCTCTCTTTGGGCAGGATTGTGAAGATTGGTTCCCTGGAGTGGTACTACGAACACGTGCGATCCCGTTTCAAGAGGTTTGGAAGTGCTAAAGTGCTGCAGTCCCTCTATGGCAGGCTGCAGCCAGGGCAGGGGATGAACTCCACATTGCTAGGTGAGGACAAGTAAGTGCTGGAGTTTTGCCTGCCCTGCTGCACATGGGGACTCTGTGCAGCACCATGTTGAGATACATCAAGGGAGGAACATGAGCACTGATGCTGCTCTGAGTGCCATGTGGTTTTGAGATCATTCAAAATATACTGGGAAGGAAGCAGATGTTCAGAGTTGTGTGTTCGTGCTGACAGCAATGTAGATGGTCTTGGTGGACTTTTTTCCATCTGTTAAGGTTTTTACCACAGGCTTAAGAATATCTCATGCTTAGTTTTAAAAGTGTCATGTATTGAGTCCTGATATTGGTCCAGTAATACATAAATATATGCTGAAAGCTGTTATTTACTGGGTAATGTCTCACCACCTTCAGAGTGAAGAACTTTTTCCTAATATCTAATCTAAATCTCCCCTCATCCAGTTTGAAGCCATTACCCCTCATCCTATCACTACAAGTTCCTGTACAGCTTTTTGGTAGGCCCACCTTGAGGAGCCGCAGAGAAGTTTGCACAAATACCCCAGACATGAGCTGATTTCAACTGGTCCAATCATTCCTTCATCCAGACCACTTGTAGCAGAAATATTGGGAAAAGGGTGGATGGTAGTGGTATTGAACATAAAAGGAATGGACTGGGAGACAATTTATGTGGCATTCAGTCTGAAAATGCATCAGACCACACTGAAAGGACAATCCAAGAGAAAACCAAACCAAGTGTGAGCATGCCTTAGGCTTCTTTGAAGTGTGATTCTGATGTCCTTTTCAAAAAGAGATTATTTTGTTATTATTGCTTCACTAACACCAGTCAATTGGCCGGACCCTTGAGCAAGTGAGAATCTCCTCCTGGGACGTACCTCTGGTTGTAGGAGGTGCAGCAGAATGACCTGAGAACAACACATTTTGCATGGCCATCTGCTGCTGGCTGTTCCATCCCTTGCTGCTGCACTTCCAGGAGCATTGCATGGGGACTAGGGAAGTGGTGGCAATGAGCTCTTTGACTTTTAAAAGTCATGTGCTGTCTCCACGTGCTTGTTTTGTTCTCTCTAAAGAGCCTTTTTGATGATTGTGCCTTGTGATGGCTAGAGAATGAGGACTCCAGTTAAATGTAGCTCTGAGGTTTGAGGAGAAAATGTGCGTATTTATTTTTCCCAATGTTTTTCTTTTCATTTAGGTCTTCATGACCGAGTTTACAGCCTGCCAGACATTAACAGTAAGTAAAAAAGAGAAATGCAGCTGGTAGCTTGCAGTTCATGAGAGGTTTCCGATGTCTTTTCCACTTCACACCCTCTGACTATCGACACTCTATCATGGTTTTGTGTGGCTGGACCAAGGAGGACATCTCTCCAGTGCATTGGAGGTGGACTGTAATGTTGATCTCTTACACCACAGTTCACCTGGGGTCTCCAAGGATATACTTGGATACAACAGGGATTTTAGTTACCAAGCTCGAAACTTGCAAGTACTCTTCTCTGAATGCACCTATGTTGTATACATAAAGCTGGATATATTCTTAAGGAACCCACTGAATTTGGGACTTCAGGTTGGGTTCCTTAGAAGCCCTTGCAGGAAAGATTCACTGCACCTTTCCATTTGATATAGGAAAGAGCAATTTGCCTACCTTGACTCTAGACTTGATGTGGCATTTGTGCTGTTCCCATTGCACTGATGGGCTTGGCAGTGATCTGGGTACAGAGATGTAGACCCAGGAAGGAATGAGTCACTGATAGCTAGCAGACCCGGCTGGTGGGAAACATGTATAGCAGAAGCAGAGACAGTCTGGGCTGAGATGTAGTGACTTCCAACTCTGGAGTCACACAGGTATACCTTCAGGGTGTTCTCCATGGTACAGGTGCCCTTCATCTCCCTGCAGTAGTAACTTCCACATCTGTGATGGCACATGACTGGAAAATGCCAGCCAAGCTTTTGCAAGATCTAGTGCTAAGTGCTGTCTGGAACTGCACCCTAAAGAGCTTCTACCCTACAGACCTTAGACTGTGGTCACTGCATGCCACCTGCTGCATTGGGGTTACCTTATGATGTTCTTGTCCCTTTCCCATCCTTTGACACTTTCCCTTTACTTGTGCAACCCACTGGCCATGGTATAGTATGCAAAAGAAAATAAAAAAGAAAAAAAATTTGGGATGTATTTCTAATCTGGGCCTTTTTACCCCATATAAGAATCATGGCCTCACCTACAGATGCATTGGTGTGACCATCACGTTGAGGACTTAATTCCTTCTGGAATGGGGTGCAGGAGCTGTACATAGCATGCTGTTGTCTCCCCTCCAGGTGAATGCCAGCCCCTCACCAGCGGTGACATTGAAGATGACAGCAATGATGAAGACAATGACCTTCATGGAGCTGAAGCAGAGTGCTACAGCAGAGTAAGTGTTTCATTCCAGGGCATCTTCTGCCTTACTCTGTGCCCTCAGCTGTTTCTGGCCTTCCTTGGGTGGTGGTGGCAGTGGTGATGGTGTTTTTCTATGCCATGTTCAAAACTGGACCTTTGTCTCTGTTTTCCATCTCTGAGATGAGCTTCTCTCCCAGTTTTTGTAGAATAAAACAAGTCAGTAAAATCACAAATACTTGTCCTCTGGAAAAAAGACTCACTCCCGACACTAAGGATGTCCTCAGTTGGCATAAGTCCCAGATCTTACCCATATAATGTGAACCCACTTTTTTTTTTTTATTAGAGAAAGAGATACCTGATAGAGCAGCAAAGCACAACTGGATTCCTGAGTATATTGAGATATCTCCTTTTTTTTTTTTTTCCCCTGGGTCTATCATCGTTAGTTCATTTTGATCTGCTTCTGAAGTCTTGAAGGCTTGTCTGAGCTGCTTATGCCACAAGGCAGCTGATGGCCTCCCAAATATCCAGGAAGATCGATCCACAGAATCCTTTCTCTGAAGATGGGGAGATGCTTTGTGTCTCAAGAGCTGTAACTTGGCTCAGCTTTATCATAGTGTGTTTATGAATCAGGACAGAGCTTCTCAGTAACTGCTCATGGCCACAGTTGGGTGGTGTTTGAGACAGATACTGTGGAAATCAGAAACACACTTTTTCTTGACTCCAGCATGGGCACACACTGCATTATATATACCTGCCTCCCTGCAAGAAGGACAGCATCACACCCAATTGTTCTCTGCAAAAAGTAGGAGCCTTGCTTTGGGCTGAGCAAGCTAAGGAGACAAGGGCCCTCCCTCCCCCTTTCTTCATGGTCAGCTGTGGTTTATGCTGAATTTTCCTTTCTTGCACTTCCTACACTGACTAAGATGCGCAAGACAAAGCGCCTGCTGTCTGTTCATCCCTTTGATTTTGACCTGGACTCGGACTACTCTGCTCAGTCCCGTCGACAGTCTGTGCAGCTCTCTCCAGCAGCCAGCAGCCTAGATGCTTTCCAGGTACTGGGAAAGTGCTGGGGGGGTTCTTTCCTCCTTGCTACCTCTGCTACCTCCTCTACAGCTATCAAAACCTCCTTCAGCTGGTGTTGAGAGGCCATGGTGCCAACCCTTTCTCCCCATAGCCCTGCTTGCTCTCTCTTCTTTCGCTTGAAGTCCTTTGCCTCAGTCAGAGTCAGGAGGAGGACATCTGACTGAAGCGAGGATGAGTGGTAAGATGAGACAGCAAGAGGTTCTCTGGGCTTCTTCCTGCCTATTTCTTTGCTTTCTGCAGACAATGTTTTTCTTATGTTTTCCCAAAGCTGTGGGGCACCCTAGTTTCCAACGAGCTGTTTGCTCCTGTTTGCCTTTCCTGTTGAAATGTTACTTTTAAAACATGGAACAACCCCTTTTCCTGATAATGACACCATGATACTTTAAACTCCACTTCTGGGTGGAATCAGGGTGTGCTGAGGTGTGGTAGAAAGGCTTTTAAAAAACAGTGAGCACAATTCCACGTAAATTGGTAAGATCTAGGGACAAATCCATAGATTTTTTTTTTTCTTTATCTAAGCGTGTCTTTAACTCAGGAGAATTCAGTGTGAGTCTAGCAAGGGCTGGCCTCGGCTGAGATCATCTGAATCAGATTTATATGTGGTAGATGATTTGTGGGGCAGAATGTGGCTATTTGAATAAGCAAAAGGCCATGGTGTTTTGAAAGACCAGAGCCTTTCACAGCCCAGCTGAAAGAACTGTGTGCCTGGTTCTTGTGAAAATTAACAGTGCCCCCTGGTAGTGATGAGAAGTATTGCTCAGAGCTCATGGGCAAGGTAAAGAAGTCTTAAAACTGAGTTATTGGGAATTGGCATCCTAAAAGGTCAATTCATTCACATATTGGAGGATAAAGCCAGGAGCTCTTAGTGAAGGTCAGGAGAGGTGAGGAGTTCTCCTGGGCAGTAGCTCAGCAGCAATCCTCCTCTCTCAGCCCTTTCCAGATTTCCCCAACTCAGCTGAAGAGGCATCCCAGAAGGAGTCCAGGATGGCGGATGCAGATCTCATCTTCCACCACGTCTTGCAGGAACAGGGACTGGGTGTGAGCCCTCCGGAGCAACACTTCAGCACGGAGGTTCGGCTCACCGTCAATTCACGGAGACGGAGCCTGGAAAGAAACACAAAACCTGGTAGGTGTCTCTGGCCAGGCTCCCCTTGTATCCTTTTGAGGAGAAGTGGCTGCAAGAGTTGGACCAAAATGAAAATATCTTTGGGGTTTTTTTGAACAGCCTCAAAGCCACTAAGAGGCTTGAGGGTCAAAACAAAATATCCACCTGTAAAAGTGATTTTTCTCATAAAAGAATCAGCTGAAGTTATTTAGTTGTAATGAGCTGGTCTTATTCTCAACAAACTCATTTCTCAAAGACAGAGAGGTTCTTCTTAAGGTGACCATTCCCTTCCTACCTACTGGTCTTATTCAGAGCAGAAACTAGACACAAACAAATGGACACTGCTAGAAAGACCAGGATGTGAGATCAATGTCTGGTCCAACTATGTTGTGAGTGCAGAAAATTTTGAGTTTTAAGGTGGCTTGAACTGGAGTAAGACTGGACAAGAACTGGAGGCAACTCCAACTGCTTGGCTGTATTTTCAGGGTGCTGGGAAACACTGGGTAAACCTTAACTGTGTTGTGCACTGTTCAAATTCCCCCACTGAGTGACTCGCTGGAGTGACACAGCAGCAGAGCCCTCTGGCTTCTTAATTTTACTTTCTCCATTAGTCTTGTCTCATCTGAGATTCTCCTTTTAAAGAGGAGACTTTTCACTCTTTTAAACGCTTCATCCTAGACTGGTACCTCTCTAGCCTGAGCTAAACATCTTGAACAATGTATGAAGGGTAGTGTCTAAGCCTGGACTCCAACAAAATTGAGAAGGCAATAGCAGTTTTTGGTGAGGGGCACAGCTATTTGGGGCAGGAGAGAGCAAGAATGGTGCTTTTTGGACCCACCGCTAGCTCAGCAGTGCTGTGTGGGACACTGCTGAGATAGGTGGCCACAGCAGGTGGAGCTGCAGTCTGGTCCATTTCAGCCATCTTCAGCCTTGATCTCTCCTGCAGAAACATCTCTTGCCAAAGGATATAAAGTGGTGTGATCTGGAGAAGTCCCTCATTATTCGCTTGTCTTATGGATGGGGACAATGTCCATGAGTTAATTCAAGGGTGTGAATCTTTTGTACCTTTGTGCTGAAGCCCTCTCTCTCCAAAGGCAGCTCCTGGAATGAGCAGCCCCAGCCCCGGTACTCTGCAGATATGGACACCTCTGATGAGGACTTGAAGGGAGCCCAGTTCCTTGCCTACCCATACCATCACACGAAATGCCGGAGCAGAGCCTCCTCCCAGGAGAACGCCAGCTACTCTGGGAATCAGGTACCAAACAGCTGTTGAACCTCTTTGTGAGACCACGTCTGTGGTCAAGACTCTCTTGCCATAAATGGTGCCTGTTTTCTGTGAGATGCAAGATGCTTCAGAGGAGAAGAGAAGCAGTGATGGCAAACTAGGGTGCAACCAGGGTAGTCTTCCAGCCAGGATAGATGTGGAGCACAAGCAGAAGAGTTGGAGTGCCCCAAGTATCCACACAACCGCTGCTCCTGTGTCACAGGGGCAGTTTGGTGCCCATGCTTCCCATGGGCAGGTGCCAGAGGGATCAGACTGGGTCCCAGATCTCAGTAGACTTGAGATCCCTCCTCCTTTTCAGCTCAGGATCTGAAGAAGTTTGGGATGTAGTCAGTTTGCATTGCCAGAGCAATACAACAGGCCTGCGGGATGACCTAGGAGCTGGCTATCTAGGCGTCACGTCACAGTTGCGTGGCACCAGCAGGATGAATGCCCAGGCCGTGTCCTGACCTCCCTGTTCTGTGGGATGTGCTAAGGTAGAGCAGGACCAAGACCTGGGAAGGTGTATTGCAGATGTCATATGAGGGAGAATAGACATTTCCCTGTCCTTTTATGATGATGCAGAAGCACACTGGAGCTCTGTGATTGCTTTCCCAGGTCCTCCTTCCAGCCTTTCCACTTTTTGCAGTCATGACAAGGAGAAAATCAAGCACTGGTTGATGCTTCACTCTGCCTATGCTGCTGTCACAGTAACAAGTCTGACGTCATTGCTGTTTATTTTCCAGCTTGTCCTTATTAATCTGCGAGTTACCTATTGTTTTCTGTGTCCCCAAAAAGTCTTTCTTCAATTGAACACGCTGGTGCTTTATGATCAGACAGAGGTTTGGAGAGGGATGTTTAATGAGCATCAAGAACCTTTTCTTCTTTTGCAGCCTCTAGTGTTCCTGCCCCGGTAGGACTGGGTCAGGACAACCTGTCACGTACCTCTCCCGAATGATGGTAATAGGGGGAACAGCCTAGAGAAGGGTGTCAGAAAAGGCTGTGAGCTTGTGTTTTAATTGTCCAGCAAGGACCTGCAGTTCCCGATGCCACCTTTGTAAATGGTGGGTGGTGAGGATGGAAAAGCATCCCTCAAACTTCTTGAGCAGCAAAATGGAGGGTGGTGTTTGGTTACAGGTATATGGGGAGAGCCAGCTGCCAGTTTCTTCTCACAGATGGTAATTTTGCATGTCCTCCACTCAGCTCTGGGTAATTGGTGGGGGATTCTGTAGCCACAACCATCCCTCAGCACCACATTTCATGTGCCCTGTATAGGGAAACCTTTTCTTTGACTTACTTCTCCTGGCACGTGCTTTCATTAGTAAATGCCATTCCTTTTTCAGTCAGCAGTAAATGGAAGAATGAAGGACTGGGTGTCCTTAACCAGGCCATGGTACATCAGGCATGAAAGGCACACTGTGCTTTGCAGTGGGGAAATGAGGCCAAATTTCTACCAACTCTTCAGATGACTTCCTCCATCAGCTGGGCAAGCTCTCACTACAAGGTGGTTCAGTGTGCTTTTTTGTTTGCTCCCTCAGACCAGTACGAAGGCTGCTGTAGAGCCTCATCACTCTAATGGTTATGAGACATCTCCTCACTCCCAATTTAACCCCATTTGTTCTTATGCCAACATTGTTCATTAGCTTAAATAGCTCTTCATCCTTCCTGCCCTTTGTGTTACTGACGTGTTTACAGCTAGCAACCGTCCTCCTGCTGAGCCTTCTCCTCACCCAGCAGGAAGGCACCCAGCTCTGTGCTGGACCATTAACTTCAGAACCATGCATATGTGCATTGCTGTCACTGCTGGCTGAGGAGAGGCCAGGTACAAGCCAAAGGAAAGAGAACGCCCTTCTCTCTTGTTTACAGGCTCTTTCAGGGTATGTCATGTAGTCATCGTCAGGGCTTCTAGAGTATCCGAGCTGCTGATGGGACATCCCAGGGGGCAGCAAGGATGGCTGAGTAAGACTAGTCAACCAGGAGCTGCACTTCTCAGAGGCCCTTTGGGAATTTAATATGTTGTCCTGTGGGCTGTAGGGCCCAGAAGCACATTCATTAACCTCCATAAACCCTGTGTTGAATCCCATAGCCTGGCTTCAAGAGCATTGTTTTCCTGGTAGACATTCTGTTGGCATCTTAAGATTTCAAGAGGTGGAGAGCTTAGCCTTTTGCCTTGAATCACTTTTGACCCCACAGATCAAAAACTCTCTTTCCTATAACTGCCTTAGGTGCAAGTTTGTCAAAATATGTTTGATCTGAAAATCACTTTTGCTTTAATTCCAGAGAGGATAGACTATTCAGTTCCAAACACAAGAAACTTAACTTTTACAGTAACAACAACTGTGGCTCCAGGAGCTGAAGATGCTAGATTATTTAAAAATAAAACCCCACTATTAAAGAAAAGCTCTTAAACCTGATGAGATATGAAAAGAAGCCCTGAATTGGTAACAGTGCAGGTCTTTGCTTTTAGGTCTTTAGAAGGCAGGTAGGTACAGGACCAAGCCACAAGAAATAGCATCATTTTACCAAGTTTACCTCCAAAAGCCATTCTGTTGTGCCTCAAGGGACCTCAATGGTTCTGGATTCCCAAAGCTTTGATGCTGTCTGGCACCTCTTCCATTGCAGGTCTTGGATATTTGAGAGACTGGAGGGCAGCACCTCTGTTAGAGTAACCTTCATTCCCTCCCCAGAAGCAAGTGATGGTTTGCCCTAAGTGATTTCCTCCTTGTGGGCTTTGTTTTAAGCTTTTTCACTTCAAATGTGTTAATACAGAGCACCATTTGCCAGCTCTTTGTTGCACAGAGAGCAGTGTAGGCTGGTCCAGGCCCTGATGGAGATGCACCCTAGTGGGGTGACCACCACGCATTAAAACCAGCCTTGCTTGGCAAGAACAGAAGCAAGCTCTTCAGCTCCTCTCCTTGTAGCCAGCCCATTGTCAGCAGATAGTGCATTACGCTCTGACCTCTCTCAACCTCTGCGTCATGGAGACAAGGTAGTGCTGGTGCCCTGATCCTCACCATCTCTTCCTCTGAAGCTGATGGTCCATCACAGACATTGTCACCAGGAGCAAAGCAAGAGTTGGGTGTTAAACAGTACTGAGAAACCACTTAGGGGTAGATTGGGCAGGATTGTTTCCTGCCTGTGCATTTAATACTGCTTAAAGATCCATTCAGTTGGGGATGGTAATTACAGCACTCTGCTCTCCAGTGTCAGGTTTTTATATTCATCCTCTCTTAAGCAGACGCAAATCTCTCCAAGCTCTTGTGAGGAACTCTAATTAATCAAATGCTAGGCAAGCACAAAAACTAAGTGAGAGAGGATGGAAATGTTATAAAAACAAAGCCAAGCCCTTGTGTCTCTTTCTTACTGTGTTTGCTCACTGCCTTTGCTGATCATTCCCCTTTGAATGGGAGGCAGCAGTGATGTGGGAGGTAGTGTTATAAAACGGGCAATATTTCTCATCATTTGTGTTTTATTTGGATCAAAGGAGAAAGACTTCCATTTACAAGGGGGGGTTGAGAGTGGGGGGGGAAGAAGCTTCCTTTCATGTTTTCAGTCATTTAGCCACAAAATTTTGTCTTGGCTCTTGAGCTTAGAAAGTAACTTCTCTTGGATCGTCAAAATTTTGTCTGTCTTTTCTCTCTTCTCTTCCCTTTCTTTTTCTTCCCTTTTTTTGGTGGGAAGAGTGGGAGAGAAGAGAGTGGCAAGCATCTTGGTAAATCAATGCATGGAGATCTCAGAAAATTTCAAAGTGTTGGGGAAAACATTCAGGTTTAGTTTTTCTATCTGGAGTTTTTCACAGGAAATTCTTCCCACCTTCCCTCTTCCTTTCCAGTGTTGCATTGGCAGAGGGGTGATGGGGTAGTAGCTGCTTGAAAAACATGTTAGTAAGAAGCAGAAATGGATGTTGACTTGAATTAGGGGCAACATGCAGATGGCAAGATAGACAGGTTTGTTACAGCCTGTGTCTGGATAAGGGACATAGCAGGGCCGGTGCTGTGGTTTCATGTGCACTGCATGAAAGCTACTGGTACTTTAGTGGAATTGTGATGGGTACTTTAAGTTTTCAAGATCTGAATTGATGCTACACACCTCTTGGAGTTCATCAACATATCCAGGGCTGTTTTTTAAAGACATTATTTTTTCATGTCTTTTAACTCAACCCACAGTGGTAGCGTCTAGATGCTTGCTTTCTTCTGTTGGTTGCACTGTTTTCCAACTGTCCTGGCAGTGGTGGCTAGTCTGTTCTCTACTCCTTTTTCTCTCTCTCTCTCTCTCTCCTTTGCTCTAGATTCATGAGCTCAACAAACGCATGTCCGCAATCGAACGCATGCTGAACCGCTTGGAGGAAAAAATCCTGGTGCACTCTGATGAGGTAACCGGGCAAAGCTGGGGCATACTCTTCAGAGACAGAGCTTGGGCTGTGCTAGTCCCTTCCACTTGCCATTAGAGGGACTTCTCTGGAACAGCCAGCACTGCAGGGAAAAAGATGAATAGATGAATCATAGAATAATTTAGACTGGAAAACGTCTTCAGGATCATTGAGTCCAAAGATTACTTAGGTTGTTTGATTTTAATCCTCTGTTTTGACCTTGGAGGGTCTTCCCTAGTTCCAGGTGATGGAGTGCCTTAGAAAACACTGCATGGCAGGACAGAAACAGAAGAAAATGTAACCTGTGGCATTTAGGCCCCCCGTGCAAGGTAGTGCTGTCTTTGTCCCTTCTGCACAAGGAAAATTGGGTTTCCAGTCAACATCTATGAAATGCTAATTTTAGGAGCATTGTTAAGTTGGTGTCAGTACATCTGCAGAGCTGTGACAACTTATTTGAAATCACGGGAGACTCAGTCGGTACGTATGAGGAAGTCATCTGGTTATTGCAAATATGAGATCTGAGTCAAGAAAGAATTCTGCATCTCTTCTGAGCTGTCCTTCTCTTACCATGCCATCAAATTTAGAAGAAAACAGCTAAATTAAGTTAAAGCTGGGCAGTGATGTAGAGTCTGTGAATACTTAGGTCACTTAACATCGATTTTTGGGTTTCCAATTTTAGACTATGTACTCTTCTTTTGTGTGAACCTGTCACCATGAGCTGCTCTGGCGGCTGATGGCTCAGTGATAATTAAAGAAGTCCCATAGGCGTAGATGGAACAATACAATTTCTTCTTTTTTTCTAAAATTCCTACCAGGGGTAGCCATGTTTGTAATAATTCCACAATTCTTCCAGTAAACCTGACCAAGAGAGCAGGAGATGGATTCTTCTCCAGGTACCATGACTGGCACCTAATAACACGGCTGAGTGGAAATATGCCATTTATTCTACAGGAAAATTGGCTTGTCTGTCTTCTCATTGCAAATAAGATTACCTAGAGGCTCCAAAAGCTTGAGGATCAAGGGGTGGTAGTTCATGTGACTGCTTCCCTCACCTTGGTGGACTCTGTGTCTTTGGGTCATTGTGATCTCTGCCTTTGGAGCCACCAGCCACATTGTGGTTCCTAATGGAAATGTGGTGGGTTTTGGCCCCAAATCCCCCATACACACCTTTTTAAGAGGGGAGTGTGAATACATTTTTCCATGGAGAAAGACAAGCAAATTCTGTGGGGAGGGAAAATGTGACTGGAGGTTCTTTAGATCCTTAGGTTCTTTAGAGAGGGAGTTGAAGCACAGCTTGCTGGGCTCTGCTGCTCCCCTGGGCAGTCTGACCATCCCTGGTAAAAATGGGTGCAGGGAGGGGGCTCAAAATCCCCTTTGCAAAGTCCATCTGTGGTCACACTCCTCTGCTGGCCAGTCATGTTGAGCTTGTCTTGATCTGGACATGCCCCATTGTCCACCACAGGAGATTCTTACACAACACCCTTCTTCTGCTCCTACAGTCTCCAGCCCTACAGTCCCAGATGGATCCCAATGCTGAGGAGGAGCAGTTGAAGAGGAAGCTGGAAGAGTTAGCCAGCAACATCAGTGACAAAGAAGTCTCTTCTGAAGAAGATGAGCATGAAGGAAAGAAGAGAGCAAAGAAACCAGAGATTAGCTCCTCTAGTGATAACATGGTCAGAGATGTTCAAAAGGTAATCTGTGCCCTCCCACATATCTTTCTAAGCTCCATCTGTGGTTCTTTCTACTCTTGGTGGTTTATGGTTTATACCATGATAATGTGACTCTTCTTCTGTCCCACACCTCCACGTTGATGCCTTCCAGGACTGTGGTGTGTCTGACTTCTCCCTGGTGATGTGTGACAGGAACAGTGGGAATGGATAATAGCTGTACCAGGGGAGATTTAGGCTGGATATTAGGAAACATTTCTTCACCAAAAGGGTTATCAAACATTGGAATGGTCTGCCCAAGGCAGTGGTGGAGTTGCCATCCCTGGAGGCATTTAAATGATATGTGGACATGGTGCTCAGGGACATGGTTTAGTGATGAGCTTGCAGTGCTGGGTCAAAGGTTGGACTAGATGATCTTGAAGGTCTCTTCCAACCAAAGACATTCTGTGATTCAGCTGCCTGCTTTAACTGAGAGTCAAGGGATGGGGAAGTACCAGGGTTTTGGATCTGGACCTTTCTCCTTGTAGGCTCTCCCAGTCTTATCCAAGCGTTAAAAGAAAAGTCTCCCATAGGTCTGGCAGGCTACTGCCTGTCATGGAGCGGTACACAACCTACCCATCTATTTAGAAAAGTTATCTCAGGATCTGGATATCATTACGGAGATGAGAGTCTTGGTGTTGGAGAAGAGCTTGGTGATGATTTAGTACTGGCAGCCTTTGTCAGGCACCTACTACAGCCTGAAATGTCTCTTCCAGACCTGTCAGTGCTCCTGAGTCCCAAAATCCCTGGTCCCATTTCCACTCTGCTAGGTCAGCATCTCCTGTACTTATACAACACTACGCTGGCTCCTGTCCCCTACTCAGTGGTGGGTGATCCATAGGGACATGGGTCAGGGAGAGAAAGAGCGTCACAGCACCTCTGCAGACCTGTTTCCATCACCACCATGGCCCAGCACAGCACTGATTTATCCCCCTACTTGCTGGGTGCATTTTGGAGATCTACATTTCCCCATGGCGGGGCTGAAGAGGTAACCATTGTTGTGCAGCCTTGCAGGGGAGAATCTCTCACCTGGTTGGAAAGCAAGAGCAGATGGAGGCATTGGACTGCTTCACAGCATTGTAAGATAGAATGGTTTGGTTTGGAAGGGACCTTTAAAGGGCATCAAGTCCACCCTCCATGCAGGGAGCAGGGACATCTTCAACTAAAGCAGGTTTATCAGAGTCCTGTCCAATCTGGAATGTTTCCAGTGGTGGGGCACTGACCTCCTCTCTAGGCAACCTGGGCCAATGTATCAACACCCTCAATGTCTCACCCTCAGTGTATCATTAGCTTCTTCATTATCGTAAAATGAAGCCTGGATTCTCCAGATTTGCTTCTTTCTTTGACCAAACCCCAGCTATGAAGCCAGGAGGACACAGGTGTGGTTGTTGTCTCTCAGTGTGGTCACGCAGGTGGGTAACACAGGGACTATAGGACAGCTCCTAAGACAGGAGAAACCCAACTGGGCTGCAACAGCTCAAGCAGAACCAAATCTGAGAAGTGAAGCAAAATTCAGGTTTTTCTTTTTTGGCAACACTCAAATACCTTCATGCAGTAGTGAGTTAGAAATGCCTGTAGGGATGTGGATGGACCAGCCCTAGTTAAAGGCTACATCTGTGTGGACTTTTTTAGCAGCAACTTTCCTTATACCAGCTCCAGGCCTGGATTTTGCATGAATCCTGAGGTTTTTTTTCATGCAAGTCTCCTCTCCAATCAGGAGGAAATCTTCTTTAGCCTGGAGAAGACTGAGAGGGTATCTTATTAATGTTTACAAATATCTGAAGGGTGGGTGTCAAGTAGAAGGGGCCAGTCTCTTTTCTGTGGTGCCCTGTGATAGGATGAGAGGTAATGGTCACAAGCTGGAACACAGGAAGTTCCACCTTAACATGAGGAAAAACTTCTTTATTGTGAGGGTGGTAGAGCCCTGGACCCAGAGAGGCTGTAGAGTCTTCTCTAGAGACTTTCAAAACCCACATGGATATGTTCCTGCATGGTCTGCCCTGGGTAATCCTGCTTTGGCATGGGGGTTGGACCTGATGATCTCTGGAGGTCCCTTCCAACCCCTACCATTCTGTGATTCTGATTAGGGAACACTGCAATGAAAGCAGACCCTTCTAATGGTAAATGTGGAAAAAACCCTTTGCTATACCATGAAGGCACCATAAAATGATAAAAATATCAGCTGGCCTGAGTTAGCTGGTTCTCTGCAGGTTGGCTCACCGGGAAATACATGCAGTTGTAAACAAAACTGTTTGTCACCAGTGCATATATCACCCCATCTCCTTGGTTTCTAGGGAATTATCAGTTGAGAGAGAGAGATTATGAGTTTCTTCAGTCTATTTTTACATGTGCCTAGTGCCTTACCAGCAAAAGGCAGCTTTTTACAAGCATCATTGCTGTCAGTGCTCCTTGGGGTGGGAAGAGAGGACATTAGTCCCAAGTTCTGGCAGTGTGGCAATACAATAATTTTATGGGGATTTTAATTTTTTGTTTTATTTTGTTTTGCCATCAACTTAAGGAGTTATTTGCATCCCCGCTTAGACCCGCTGAACTGTAAAGTGATATGCTGCAATTAGATCTTAACTGCTGAGTAACTGAGTGGCCTTTGGGTGGCCAGGTGCTGCTGCTGTCAGACAGCTCTAGTGGCACCACTTCCAGTGAGGGACACATCCCTTGATAACCCGTTTTACAAGCCTTTTGAGAGGGCTCCTTTTGTAACAGCCATCCTCCAGAAAGCACCGGCTGAGTGAGATCAAAGCTCTGCTTCCGCCACACATCCATCTCCAGTGGAGAGTCCTTCAGGGACAGTGTGAGCCCTTTAATTACCACTTCTACAACTTTCTTCAGCTCCTGAAGGTCTGATGCCCTTTTTACCCCCAACTTGCGCTGTTTTGCACACTGCATTAAAATAATGTCCTTTTATTATGTTGGGGTTTTTTTTCTCCTCTTCCCACCCTCCGCTTTGGCTGTGCCGGGTGTTCACAGAGGTTGTCAGCTCAGGCTTTAAGTGAATCACAGACAAAGTACTGAGAGCCATAATGCCACAGAGAAAGCAGTGTGAGAATCGTTGCATGGAAAGAGACAGTGCAACAGTGGCTGTGCCCTCCCAGTTGGGCAGCTTCCTAGCCTGGAAGATGGGAAAGAGGTGGTTGAAATGTACCATGAGCTTGAAGAAAACGTAAGGGTCACAAGAGCTTTCTGCAAGCAGGGCGGGCATCAAGGGAGTGGGAATACAGAGGAAACACCCGCCCGCAGACAAAATTTCTCATTAGTGGGTAGCTCAGCATTAAAAGGATTAGCATCACAGGGGGATTAAAGAGTCCAGTGTTGTCTGACAGTGGCCAGAGCTGTTTTACAAGGGAGGTGGCACAAGAGCAAGTGCAGATGTTCTGTCTTGTAGCTTCTTTTGCCTCAGCTCCTGCTTCCCCCCCTGGATGGATGTCAGGGAGAGAGGACAAGCAAAGTCCCCAGGTCGCTGTAGTATGGCTTAGCTGGACTTCAGCAGTCCTGTGCTCCAGCTGCAGCGAAAGCTTTCATCCCTCTTCTCCTCTGTTCCTCCCCAGCACCGCGTTTCATCAAGGCTCTTATGAAGGAGAATGGCATGACCTTTGCTAAGGCTGACTCGTGCCTGGGGCTGATGGGCTCATGCAGGCGATAAGTTTACATCTAGAGCATAATCCCCTGCTGGGTTGATGTGACACTGTGAAGTACTGGTGATTTTTTTTTAGCTACTGTAAACCTGGATGAATCGATTCCCCATGGGAAATGAATTGCATCTGCAGTGCCATTCACCAAGCTCCAGGGAAGCAGTTCAAAGATGGGGCAAAGAGTCGCATTTCCACCTGGGTGGTCGGGTTTTGCTGTCAGAAACGTACTGTGATGGGGTGCAGGGTTTTCTAACATGCCCTGTGGCTCATCCCTCACTGGGAAAAGCTTGTACGTGAAAGCAGGGAGCTTCTGGGAGCACAGTGTGCTCAGAAACTGTGCCCCACCTGGCTGGTGTCCAGCCAAATGCAGCATCCCAGGGGCAGAAGGGTGGTTGCATGAAGGCTTTAGGGTTCCCTCTCTTCCAGGATTGGGCATAAGTCTGGGAAGGGTGTTAACTTTGGTC
The DNA here is from genome assembly GCA_027560015.1 of Chloroceryle amazona. Lineage (NCBI taxonomy): Eukaryota > Metazoa > Chordata > Aves > Coraciiformes > Cerylidae > Chloroceryle > Chloroceryle amazona. The sequence continues at coordinate 7,933 of JANHFX010011156.1, read as the reverse complement.
TCAGTGCTGCTGCCAACAGTGTCAGGGCAGGGGTGAAGCGGTGGGTAGATGATGGCCCTGGGAGGTGTGTGCTCATCCTGCCGTTCCCTCGGGGTCCCAGCTGAGTCACAGCTGGCTCACTGCTCTGCTCTCTAAGGGATGCCACCCACCTCCGAAGGCACCAGGATAGTTTGATGGCCCAACAACAAATTGTGTCCCTGTGACTCACAGGAGAGCACCTGCAAACTTTGGCCATTTTTTATGGCCTCAAGGTTTGCAGTGAGACAGGTGGAACCAGTGGGGCATGGGGCTGTGATTTGGGTAAGTACTTCACTGCATGGAGGGGGCTCGTGCCAGGCAGTTTGGCACAATAACCATACCAAGAAAAGTGGAGAGGGCTGGGGGAGCAAGAATTACAGTAGCAGTGCCAAAATTTTGGGATTAGTGAGCAGTGGCCACAACTGATTTGATAATCTTACATATTACAGCTGGACTTGATGACATCAAAGGTCTTTTCCAACCTAATGTTTCTATGATTAAAATTTCCTAAATTGCCTTGCTTGGTTTTACATCCCTGTAGTAGCCCAGGAGGAAGCAAGTGACAGTAAACCCAGTGGCTTTAGTGAGATAGGTCTTTCTACCCTTTTTAACTAGACAGCAAAGGTAGCACATACTTCCAGTAGCCACCAGTCAGCACTGCCACATTCACCCCACTGCTGTGATAGGCTCACACGTGTTTGCTGGTTCTCCTGTCCAGGCCCATTCCTGTGTGTCTAGAGCAGTCGCTGAGCAAAGCTGCCTTTTGCAGGTGTCTGGTTGGTTAATGGCCCAGGGCCAAACTCCCAAATCCTGACCCTATTCCCTGGCAACCCAGCAGCACAGAGACCCTTAAAAATGACTGAGATGATATGGAAAATCAGTCTGTCTTCTTCCCAGCTTGCTGCCACCATGGGATGTGGCAGCCTGCACTGGTTTACAGGAAGCTGCCTGCCCTCTGAGCACATGGCATGAAGATGCTTATGCTTCTCAAGTAGGTGACTGAGTTTTGGTCCTTCCTGTGTTCTTATTGAGCCTTTTACCACTTCACCCTGCTAGTGATTGCCCTTGAAAAGCCCAGGGAAGGGAGGAAATGAGATGAAAAACCCTGCCAGAGCCAACTGGTTCTGTCTGTGATGCAAGGCAAGGTAGCAATTGTTAAATAATGGCAGTAGCTGTTGTGTCTGGGGCTGTGGTCACTTCAGGAGAGGAGGACTCCAGGGAGGTTAATTCTCCAATGCAGTTTTCTATTTTCTTGTATTTCAGGTGTACCTGGCTACTGGGAAGACACACCGGCTTGAGAAGACCCTGAAGGAGCTTGAGGAAGGGGCTCAGCACAGTGGGACTACGGACTCAGAGCTGTCGGAGCTGGAGGACAAAGTAGCCTCATCAGCTGCTCAGGTGCAGCAGGCAGAGAGCGAGGTGAGGGCTTGGCTCCAAGAGCTGCTTATCCTGGCAAGTGACAGTAAACAAAGCCAGTGATGGATCCCTCTGGCCACCATCTTTATGTTCTTTTTCCTACCTTTAAAGATATCAGACATCGAATCTCGAATTGCAGCTCTGTCTGCTGCAGGCCTGACAGTGAAGTCAATGGAAAAGGCGAGGAAGAAGTCAAGTGGGCAGGTGAACGTGGAGGTGGGTATGAGAGGTCCCAGCCCTGAGATGTTACATGTTCCCCTGTGTTACTGCTGCCATCCCTGGGCATTGCAAAGGGCCGTTTGGCTTGCTGAGGTGTACCCTGCTCCCTCCCTGTTGCTTGGTACTCTACCCTGAGTCTCCAAGAGTGGATGTCTGGCTAGGGATGGGCAACAACGCACATCAAGGGAGGATCTTATATCTGGGGATTGCGGTTCTTCCTGGGGCTGCTGCAAGCACTACAGCCTGGACTCGACTCCTGCACTTCCACACAGATTTTTATAATGGCAACTGGGGCCTACAAGAAAGCTGGGGAAGGACTTCTTACAAGGGCTTGTAGTGACAGGTTGAGGGGTAATGGCTTCAAACTGGAAGAGGAGAGATTTAGATTAGAAATTAGAAAGAAATTCTTCACTCTGAGGGTGGTGAGACACTGGCACAGGTTGTCCAGGGCAGTTGTGGATGTTCCATCACTGAATGTGTTCGAGACCATGTTGGACAGGGCTCTGAGCAACCCAATCTAGTGGGAGGTGTCCCTGCCATAGCAGGGGGGTTGGAACTAGATAATCTTTAAGGTCCCTTCCAACCCAAGTCATATTATGAACCCATCAAGCAGCATTGCTGCCATGGCAGTGTGCTGCCTCTTTGGCTCACCTTCCAATCCAAGAGGTAAAAGGGCAAAGAAAGGTAGACCATGTTGTCTGCCTCTTCTGCACCCCCAGAGAAACTGCTGCCTTTCCTCTGCCCACAGGTTGACTGCTTCCACTCTCCCGATCCCACCAGCAGCAGTCCAGGGGAGTCTTCAGATGATGTTAGAGTGAGTATGTGTTTAATCTGTGTCTGCTAGCACATGTGGCACGACACTAAGCCCTGGGACAGCCAGGGAACTGCTTTCCAAGTTGTGGCCTCAGAGGGGACCTCTGTCCTCCCACACCCTTTCCTGCAGCAGGCTGCTCTCCTTCTCTTGCAGGTGATGCCCAGACTGCAGGGGTTCAGAAGGAAGTTCAACAGTCCCCTCGAAATTGCTGGTAAGGACCACAGCTCTGCCCATGGGAGGTGGAGACCTGAGGGTAGATAGGCTTTGAAGGATGCCTGGTTCTCTATCTCCCTGAATCCAGTTGTGTGTTTGTACTGAGGAGACACAGTTGTTTTTCCTCTTCCCTGTGCTCGTGGCCTCCTGTTAGGACAGCCACAGGGTGGGTAACTTAGAAAGCAGGAGGCAACTGGTAGCATGGGGGATTGTGATGGGAGAGTGGATGTCAGGCTGAGTTGGCTCGGTACTCCAAGGACAAGAAGCCTGCAGCCTGTGCTTCTGCCACCAGAGTCCAGGGAGACATCTGTGTTACTTCATTTGTTACATGCTGTTGGCTGATAGACCTCAAAGCCTCACCTAAGCCCATCATCTTTTCTTCCTTGCTCGATCATCTTGGGGAAGGTATCCCTGTTGGTCACCGGCCTCAGCTACTGGTCTCTGGTGAGGGGCAAGAGGCCCTCTCCAGCCCAGATATGGCAAACGGCAGCTTGGGAATTGCTACAGAGTAAGATGGTGACCTGAAACTTGGCACAGCAGCTTGTTTGGTAGGGGGCAATTGCTGGAAACATTTAATCCTGACTGATATCAGCAAGACCCATTAGGAAATGACTTTTCTATTTCTCCCTTATCTTGCCTCATACGCTTAAAGTCACAAAGAACAGCTCTCCTGTCTGATAATGGAAGATGAAGTGAAGGATAGGGAGGAAAGCTCATTTAATGCAGAGAAGGAATCATGTTTCCCCTGTGCACACACACAGTTAGAGCTGATTCCCAAACTGAGGCTAGTAGGTGGAAAGGTCCCTTCTCCTCATGCTCAGGAGGAGTCATCTGCTTTCCTTCCTGCAAAGGGCAGGCAGATAAAGGTAGCCTGGAGGACACATCAGCCTCATAAGGAGATAGAAGGATGTGCAATCAGGATGGACATCACCAGACAAGACTAATCTCCTCTGCCCGGGCTGGGCAATAGGGTGCCTTGGTATTCTGACCACCCTCCCTACAGTCAATGACTTGCAAAGTTTGGCCTGCAACGGTGCAGCTGACAGAAGCTGGTGACACAGAAGAGGAGATAACTTAGCAGGTCAAGAGAGTGTCATAGGCTTGGGCAGTGAGAGCTCCTTGCACACTGGGCTTTTGCCGTACCATATTGGTTTCCAGAGCAGAGGTCTTGCAGTTGACCACTGTCAGGCTGATCCAGCTCGCACAGTGCTCTGGAAACCTGACTAGCAGCAGGTTTTGCCTTCCTGTTGTGGGTGGGGTTCCCACTGTCCTCCTGGAGAGGGGAAGTGCAGCGATGCATCTAAAACAACAGCCAGTGGGGGGCTAGTAAAACCCAAGTGACCTGGTGGGTAACTGAAGCCTCTAGTGAGGTGGATGAGGACCTGCTGCTCATCTCTCTCCTTTCACTACAGGTATTGATGACTCCTTTGACCGCAACTCTGTTTACCGTGGCTCCCTGACGCAGAGAAACCCCAATGGGAAGAACCGGAGAGTGGAAAGGCTTTTTGCGGTATGAACCCAGCCACCCAGTAGGGTTGCTGGCCTGGGTTCCCCCATGGAACCTGCCTCCTTGGGCTTGCACAGAGGCACTTGTCCCTCTTCGTGTTCTGCTTGAGACAGTGGAGCCCCCAGCTCTCAGCACTGATCTCACTGTGGTGACTGGTAAGGGCCGGCACACCTCGGCATCACCCTCTGAGGTCTGGGGTGTCATAAATCCCGGGGTGGGGGGACCAAACAAGATGTAGATGTACATCTTTGAATTCCCATTGCTTGCGTGGTCCATGGAATGGGACAGGTCCTTGCTCCATGTGGTGGCAGCTGGAGGGGACAAGGAGTGAACTGATCTCATCACCTAGGGTGTCACGGGCATGGTACTGAGCTGAGGTTTCTCCCTTTGGTGCCTTGCAGAAGCCTGTGATGACCCACCTGTCCTGAGGAGAGGAGGATCCTCCTGCCACCGCATTTCACCAATGATACAAGACATCACCGCCTTCCCCCCAATGCTTGCTCTTCCTTCTCTCATGCCCATCTCTCCCTGAAACCCTGGACTGGAGGGAAGCTGAAGGCCATGGGCAGGAGGTCTTACTGACAGGGAGAGAAGCGAGGAACTGGGGTACAGGAATGTGGCATGGGGCTCTCATGGGAAGATGCAGGCATGAGACTTTGGCTTTGGGCAGCTCTTTGGTACCAGGGCAACCAAGGGGACCAGAGGACTGCAAAGCAGGAGCAACCTCCTCAGAGTGAGATGGACATCGGTGTGGTTTTCTAGCATGGGGACCAGGGGCAGTGATACGGCCCTTACTTGGCAAAAGCTGTCAGTGCCTGTCCCTGTTCTCTCTTAGGCTGGTGCTGAGTGGGGACAGGAACAGACAGCAGATGCAGCATGCCCTTGGGGTACACCAGGTAGAGTAGAGACCCAGGCATCCAAGGCTGGGATTTGCATTCCAGTGCTGGTCCCGACTCTCTGCTATGTCCCTTGGAGCATCACTTCACTTCCCTGAGCAGCAAAGCAGGGTGAGAGCGGTGCTGGCTCCCTCCCAGCAGACATTTTGCCAACGGATATTTCCACAAAGTCATGCAAATGCCTGCTGAGGCTTCTTGCCACCGTGCCTGAAGCGGCAGTGACTATCTGGGGATGTGACTGAGGAGAGGCTTGTGGGAAGAGGTGGCAAGAGAGGTGGAATAAAGTCTGAAGGGCTTCTTGAGGATCAGTTTGTTTTTCTAGCTCTTTAAGATATCCCTTCTCTGTGTGAGGCTGTATCAGGAAGTTCAGAAGGACTCCAGCAAGCAGAGTGTAGGTGTTTCCCTGAAGGTTTTCCCTACTCCATGAAGGGGTCAGCCCGTGCCAAAACGTGCATTGTGGATAAGCATGTCCCCTGTACCCTCATGATGGGATTATAGAACCTGGTAGATGGCCTTTGAGGACTGTGGTGGTGCTGAGACTCTGCCAGGTGACAGTGACATCAGTAACACGCTCCCCCGGATACCTCAAATTGTTTATTTTCCTCCAACGTTTAACTCTCCGTGTCTACAAACACCAGTGGATCAGTGCCTGGTTCCGTACCCATGCCCAGGGCATCAGTATGGAGAGAGGGTTGCTTTCTCTTACAGGTCACTTTGGAGGAGGTTCGCGTTAAAGAATTTTGCTGGGTACCTGCTGGTCCCTGTCCTTTCCAACACCCACCTTCCTCCCTCTGCAGTGGGCAATGCAGGGAGGATTGCTTGCTGCCAGAACGGGGATGTCAGACTGATGCTGGTGGTTCCCCACTGATGGCCACTCAAGATGAACCATTTTAGGCTGTTCCCATGCATCTGAACTAAACCCACTTTAATTATGAGCAGTAGTGTGGATTCTCACACAAGTAGCACATATGTTTGGCTTTGGTAGTAGTAGAGACTGCTAAATGCCTAGAAATTCGTCCTGCAGTCATCCCAGAACAGGCTTCTAAGTCCATAGCCTGGGCTTCCCATCTGGAAACAAAACCAGTTTCTTATTTTAAAATGAAATCCTTCTGGCCTGATGTTCAAAAGGGTAAGTGCAAACCACTGCCATCATAGAAACTCTCCCAGATACCGTGGCGTTGCTGGGTGCATCTTGCTGCTCTCAGCTGGCCTTGGCACTAGGATGGAAGCTATTTGGCTGGCAGAAGGGAGCTCCACCACGATTTGGGAGATGCTGTGGGTTTTTGCACCCACCCTTCTGGTGTCAGCTTTTACCCCAACCATATCTCTCGCTGCATCTGGTTTCAGCCATAACTCAAGTCCTTACCACACAACTGCTTGGACACTTGACCCTGTGAAGAAGTCCTCACAGTGGGCTTCAGAAGTGCCAACAAAGGTGACGTTCAGGCTGTGGTCACCCACATTGTTATTTGCCGGTTTCCTGCCCCCTCTGCCTGTGTAGAGATTATATGTACACTCAATCATGCAATAAAGCCAATTCTGTTTCCAGAACCTAGGACCCATTTTGCAGTGTCTGTTCTTCCGGTTCACTCAAGTGAAGGCTCCTTTCTCTTCCCATCCTCTCCTTTAACCAGCTGGTGCACCCTTCACTTTAAAACTGGGCAGGTAAAAGCAGACAGGGGCATGGAAGCAGAATGAGGGGAGATGGTGAGGACCAGAATAACAATCCACCTTGCCAGGCGCTGGTCACAGAGCCATGGGTGTGATGAGTGTGGGTCAGTGGCACTCAGGGTTAAGGCCAGGCAGGGAAAAGGGATGCACAGTGTGTGGGTAAAGAGGGCTGACCCTGAAATGAGCAGCTTTGACTTTCATGAAAACCCAGGATCAAATCTGACAGCTCAATCCACCTGAAACACAAGCCCACAACATCAAGGGGTTGCCTGAAATCTGTGTTAAATAATGGCAACACCCCCAGCATGGTGAGGGCCCTACTGAGCCCAGGGTCTGGGCTTCCTTGGCTGATGGGGTTGTTTTTTCCTTTCTCCATCTTGATGGCTTTGATGTACCTCTGCAGCTCTCATCCTATTCCGTGCTTCTCCCATGACTGTCCCCCAGCACTGGTTGTGCTCAAGCATTGGAGACAGCCATGGCATAAGATCAAGCTCTGTCCCATGGCAATGCCAACCTGACTTTGGGGTGGCAAGCAGAGACCTTCCTTCTGCCCACAGCCCACCAGTGACAGTGTCTTCACTGTCCTGCCCACACATAGATGACCCTGTTTTGGGATGTCTCTAGTCCTAGTAATTCCAGTTTTTCTGAGAGTGGACCTGTGTTTAGACACTGACCAGCCTTCCATGCTGGGAACCTGAGGTGGCTCCTTCAGCAGAACAAACTTCATCAGAAATCTTTACCTGGGGATGGTTTAAAACGGGAGGCTTGAAGTCCTCACAGCCTGGGGACAAACCTGACCTCATCAGTCTCTGTGTCTCAGCAAGTTGCCTTTCTCCCTTCTCTGTATTTAATTTTCTGGTTTCCTTAAAGCATCCTTTGGGGGGGGGGTGGAGATTGAAGGAGAATGGGTGGTGGCACCCAGCATAACTCCTGCAGTGGAGCAGGTTTGTGGTAGCATTGCCCACCAACCCCCCACAGTGGGTGCTGGGTGAGGGGCTCCCCATGGGGGGGGTGTGGGGTGGGGTGTGTGATGGGGCAGAAAACTTCCCCTTGTCCAAAATAACACCGGGTCGAGGACAGGGATTAGCGTATTCCCAAGAGGCGTAACAACTATTTTCCCTTCATATTCAAACACAAGGTTATGTTTTTCGTTATGATCAGTGTCTCCTACCATGTATT
>JANHFX010011155.1:23252-47001 GCA_027560015.1 Chloroceryle amazona | reverse complement strand
AAGGCATATTTCATGAGCACTAGTTACCCTCAGAGGTACAATGCCCAGGACTTTGCACTGCTCCAAGGAAGCTTATTTCATCGGCACTGTTGTAGGTTTTTCATTCTGTATTTGCTGAAGGAAACTGCCCGATGAGCAAACTGCCCGAACTTACTCAAGTGACAATGCAGAGGAACTTTTCATCCCAGGCTTGATGCCTGGGAATCACGACCCACTAACAGTACTGAGCATAACTCCATGAATTAAGATTAACATTAAACATTTAACTGCCCATTTTCTTTCTTTCTCTTCCCTGCTGTTGAGTTCAAGGAAAACTGACAGCACTAGGAAACAGCAAACAGGCATGTCCAGGGTTAAAGACACCAACTGATTTCCTCCAACATAGCCAAAACACAGCACTCTTCTCTATGTGGCAGGTCCTAACTACATGCACTCAACACCAGTTCTTCAATACTGGCTGACTCTCCATTTCTAAAACCAATGTAAGATAAACAACTTAATTCAGAGATACCTAATGGAAACCCTATCATTTTATAAGCCCTGCTTTATAGCAACTTCTAAAAAAACAAAAAACAAACCAAAACAAACCAAAACACACACACAAAAAAAAACCAAAACAAAACACAAAAAAAACCAAGAAGGCAAGCACTTGGTACTGCCACTTGTCTATAGTCAGTCAGTAGGACTTCTAAAAGGGCTGGAAAAGCAGACTAGAAACTAGTTTTTTCTACTAATCCTGATCTGGGTTTAGCAGAAGTAGGTAGGAATAGGTCAATGAAGAGGGAATTAGGAAACAACATTTGAGACTGGAATTTCTCCTCTACTCTTCCCTTAGTTGCACTGTTTTTCTTTGCTCTTGCAACAACCATGTCAAGCTATTCACTTTTAAGAACTAGATCCTGGTAGGCTGCAAAGGAGTAGTAAGTTGTCATTGTAAGTAGTCAGTTGTCATTAACAGACATGTGAACTACAAACATGGGCCAAAAGGGTGCAAGAGAGAAGGAGATGCTTCACAGTAGAACTTTGAGTGCCATGTGTGAAGTCTGGTAGACACAACATCAACTGACTGGTAACACCTCAATCTCAAACTCTGCAGTCAGCAGAAGCAGATATAAAGCCTAGCTATCAGTGCATGATTTTACTTCAACATTTCAAAATGTAACTGCAATGAATAATAAGCATGAATGGAAAAATACACATTTTAAGTCCAGAGAGAATTCACAGTATCCAATCAAGTCTCAACTTAATTTTTTCTGTAGCATATTTTAAAAGCTTTTCAGCTTATGGATGGAAGAATACAGCTGCAGTGAAGTGTGTGTAATAGTTTGACTGCTGTCCTATCCCATACAGCAGGCAACCAATTAACAATAAAGAGCACGAGAAAGGTTGAAAAGCCCTCATTTCCTTTTTTTTTTTTTTAACCTTTTTTTGTCACTGTTTTAAGATTAATTGAAACAACTTCTGGACTTTTTTTTCCACATGACCCTCTCTTTTGAAAGCAACATTAAGACTCAATATATATTTATATAAAATGTACCCAAACTTCCCTCTCCCCACATTCCTGTTACCAAAAAATTTAATATATAAGCCTTACACTATGAAACACCTTTAGGTGTCCTCATGGTGCTTTATTGTCTGGAGAAAACAAAACTTGTTTACTGTGTTCATCACTTGGATTTTTAAAGTTTTCTTACAAGGTCTTTCTGAAATACAACTTCTTTCACCTTGGTGTATACAAGACACTCAAATGACACAAAATTACACAAAATATCCAAACCCAAAATAGTTTTAATGGTAAGGATTTGTGAGTTTACCGAACTGAGCCTCTCCCAGATTCTTAGCATCAAAATTCAACTACATTGAAAGTAGCAGGATAATCCCTCAGTTCCTGCTCTGAGGACCACAGCCGATTAAGCTGAGGCATCCTGTCAACCTTATTGAAGTTTCAGTTATTATCAAATGACTCTTGTAAGAATACACAGCTAAGTTTAATGAATTTCTGTAATTTTAAAAGGGGAAAATCAATTTCAAAAGATCTTCATTTCCAGATAAAATCTTGCACTTATGTATCCCTGCTCACTTGAAATCACATCTAAGGTTCTTCTCACTGTTAAGGGAAATTTTGCAGAGAAGAGTAGAGAAAAAGTACAGAAAATGTAGGCAGCATTCAGAAAATGCTACCAAACCAAGTAGAAGATATTTTTACACCCAGTCTTCAGTTTTAATTTATACACTTATTTCAAGCAAAGAACAATTAAAAATTTGTCCCTCAAAATTAAGTTGCTTGTATGCGCTCAAAGGAACAACTCAAAGGTTTAAAAGTAGTCCTCCATTACTGAAAGCAGCTCCCTCAGAAATACTTTATCTCTCAGCTGTATATAGGTGTGCAGTCACAGTCATTATATATCTGTGTATGTCGTTAAACCTAGATATCACTTACTCTAGAACTATAAAAAGCCATGCAGGTCTCCAACAAATCTATCCTACCAGCAGAAGCCTTTAATTGCCATTGATGCAGACCACGCATATAAAGAATTAATGAAGTGTCTCAAGGAGAAAAGATTAGCTCTTACTCTAAATTAGACATGAAGTTACCTGTTTTATGAAGAAATCTAATGAGATTTAAGAGAGCTTCAATGCAGTAACTGAAATACAACTGCAACTATGAATTATATATAACCTTCTATAACTGTTCGTGTCTTCAAGCTTAAAAAAAAAAACAAACCATAAAATCACAGTAGCTAAATATATATGCAAATATACAAACCCAAAATCTTTTATCAGAGTTTAATAAGTAACTGTATTAGATCTGAGCTTAGAGACTATAAATTGCAAACTGTGTTCACAAGTCTCTATCTTATCAGTTCTTAGGCTGGCATGGCAGTGGAAAATTTCCCAACACACTGTTCAGGTGGAATTAGAGATGTTGCTCAACTGAACAGTTACCTCTGATAATGATACAGCTTCCCTCTCAGTTAAGCATGCAAAATGTATAAAATGGCAAGATGATCAAAATATCCCCATAAATGTCGAACTGTACTGTTTCAAGAGACTGCTCCCAGAGGTTTAACACCACAACAGCAATTTTCAACATTTTCCGAATTGATATGAAAATTGCATTTTGCATATACATGGAGTATAACAGTCATTGGTCACTTGCATTCATTCACCCCAGCACTACTGAAAAACTGCCTTAAATAGGGATGAGAAAACACGCAAAGTTTTGTTATCAAGTCGTGTCTCTATTCATCTTGTACTAGCCAGTGCAAGGAAGGCAGGTGGGCAGAAATGCAGCAGTCTACCAATATACCCCATGTTTTCACATACACTGATATCATGCATATCTCAAAAATACAGAAGTTCAGACATGCAGCAAAATGTGTGAAAGCACTTCAAATGCTCTCCAGATGATAAGTAATGTAGTATTTACTCAGGCAAAGCAGAATAAAATGTTTTGTGCTTACATTTCAAGTTTCATAATAACATAATTATTTCTATCAGAATATCTCAAGCCCAATGAAAGGAATGTTCCACTGAAATTGGAAACAAAAGACATCATTTAAAGAACTAGAAAAATAAACACTGGTCAGAGTACTGCCTTCCAAAGGTTCAGAATAAATAACAAAACCGCAGGATCATGCAGACCTTGAAGTCAAGATTTTTTTCTAGATTCACGATATGTAAAAAAAAAAAAAAAAAATTAAAAAATCAAGAACAACCCTGGATAACTGTCCCACATTTGGGGTCTTTTTGGCTAAACAACTGTCACTTTATGGTAAAGAACACAGGTATTGTTGGGAAACTCTATTTACAGAATGATTATCGAATTGATTACATAAAATACAGATGGAAAATATACACCTTCAGGTTTGAGATAAGCCAAGCAAACTCACTGCTGATAACTAAAGCAATTTGAATAAGATGACAAGCACCAAGCAAAACACCAGAACAGAATCAGAAAACTACTGAAAGTAACAGACAAATTGGGTAAGGTAGAGGTAAAGCAAAGATCAATGAAATTGGAATGATTTTTAATTAATACTAGTATCAGAAATTATGGAGCTTCATTAAAATTCTATTTTACCATATATAAAACAGAAAGGGAATCTTTAGTCCCAAACTGTGATTTCTTCAAGTAACGAGCAGCTGCTTTCTTAACACATCTACTTAATGCTTTATACTCTACATCTTACAAAATACTTCACCACATTTAAGTGCATGATTAGAAATTGTGCTGAAATCATAGAAAAGCGCTTCATAAATTGTAGTGCAACAAAGTCACAACAATGCTCAGCTCCAGGTTTTGGAAGTAGTTGTGTGAAGTTTTAGAAAAGGGACTTGGATCCCTGGTTTTCAAACTCTGACCATGCATCACTCAATTCCATGAAGATCATTTTGGCATACTGCTCATACGGTTGTCCTGTGGCCTGAAAACACACAGAATTTATTAGAAGCATAATAATATTAGGAATTTTGTGACTTTTAAAAGTCTGCTGCTAATTGTGAATTATGTTAAGATTCAACATTAATGACAGCACTTCCTGTGCATTTGCGTCTATACTCAAATACAGTATACTCCTGATTCCCTACCTATTTCACAGCGGCCCTGCCTCTGGGCAAAGGCAACCCCCCTTGGTCAGTAAAGATCCAGTCTCACAAGCTTAGTAACTTTAACAGGTCCTTTCCAATACAAAAAGGAAGCCCCAGAGCCCTGTCCTGTGTTCTGTCCCTTCTCCTGCTGCAGTACTATATAGACCCTTTTAGGGACTGCTTTAACTCAAAGTGCAGGAAAAAAAACAAGGAAGAATAAAATGCATCAAAAATACCTATGTTCTGACACTGATGCACTAAGAGGCTGACAGAAAGCACCAAAAAAACACCACAAAGGTGGCAAAAGCCACATGACTAAAATCAGTCGTGGGTGAGGGGAAGAATGAACAATGTCTTGTATCTCTGTTATGGATACAAGACGACACAGGACTTAAAGACTACTGCTCATGGAACCAGCCGTGAAGACAAGCCTGAAAATTCAACCCAGGAATATTCAACACTTATCTTTTTATCTAAAACACAGCATAGAACAGTAGCTCAGAGCAAGAAGCTACCTTGCATTGGGACACTAACAGCACTAGAATGCATTAAATAATTTAAAAAGACAACTGGAATGTCATATTCATCCAGTATTTTTTAACTGCTAATTTTTTTGCTCTAGTGAAGTTTATTTTTTTCTAGTTCCTGGTAAAGTTGTTTAGTAAAGGAAGTTCAGCAAGTTTTTCCCACCAGTTTTGCTGTGGCAGCCTCAGAGTCTTCACATGCTGGTGAATAGTTCTATATGATGTGAAGTTATCAGCTTGTAGAAATAAAGCAGATTCCACTAATCAGCATCACTGACTGGTGCTCAGTACAACCTTCACAGGATCTTTCATTTGTTAACATTTACTTATGAATTCTGTGCTGTGTCAGGATGACAAGAAAAATCCTTTACTACCTGAATGCAGGAAACACCAAATTTGGAAGACAGTGGAAGCAAAGTGAAAAGCATCTAAGGTGCTGATCAAGAAGCAAGGCTGCAAGCATCTGTCAGTGACTAGTACGGTGTGGTGTGGTAAAAGCAGTTCATATTCCTTCTAAAGTTAAGAGTATCAGAGGAACATACCTTATCTGGATGAACTACAAGCACTGCTTTCCTGTAGTACTTCTTTACTTGTTCAGGAGTTACTAAATCTGCCATGCTGACCGGTTTCCACTTATTTTCCCCTTCCCAAAGCACTGTATGAAGAGTGGATATTAATGCTCTGATATTTCTCTCCTTTCCTTCAATCCATTCAAGGATCTGGGGAAAAAAGAACAGCAAAAAAAAATGCAGCACTGTAAGCATTCTCAGTCTAGAGACATAACTTCCAATCTTTCAAGACTACAAGAGATTAAGACCCAAGTACAGTTGTCTTGCTGCATTCATCCCCCAAATCCAAATGTATTACTATATTCTTCTTTCTATACACCCATATCATTAGCCACTCAAAATAAAGAATACAAAACTGAAAAGTATATTAATATGTGATGTTATCAATGAGCAATAAATTAAAAAAAAACAATCTGAACAGCTGATCACGTAACACCTCACAGACTAGTTCTATAGCTAATCTCCAGAACTGCATCTTTTAGAAATTTCTTAGGACAGCAGCAGGACTTGTTAACTGATAAATACAAGTAAATGGTAATCCCTAAGATAGCTATTCTCACTCATCTGGTAGTTTTGTACTCTGAGCCAAATATGTTTTTTGAAAGGAGATCTTTGGGAACAACAGAGATAGAGAACAGTTCTGGGTACAAGTAACGGACTTTGACAAGAAAATAGGTTCTTAAATTCTCCAAGTAGGCCAAAACAGGAACCTGCATCCCATCCACACATTTTCTGTGCTGTTGTCACTGCTGCATCACTGTCAATTGACTCTTGTTCACGCTAATTAAATTCTACAATCATATGATTTAAATACAGGTAAAATTCCATTCTGCTTTATCAGTTTGATCTGTCAGTCATTGTACCTTTCTGCTCTATTATCAGCAGTTCTAAGCATAAACTCTAATTTTCACTTAAATCAAAATCACTGTTAAAACAAACCTTAAGTTTCAAGGGGTCCATATCCTTAGACATTTCTTGTTTTCTCATCTCAGCAATGGTCTTTGGTCCTTTTTTATCAGATTTAGCAGAAAACCCTTGATTAGATAAGAGATCCTCAAAGTCATTTTCTGAAACTTTTGGCTTTTGACCTATGAGAGAAGAAAAACATTCAAGGAAAAGTTAGACAGGAAAAGATATTAATGGGCAAAATATTTTGAACTTAGATACACCTGCATGATATATCTCACCATGATAAATATCCTTCAGTAGCTTGACAAACTCCACAAGACTAACAAAAAGGTAGGAGTAAAAGGGATCACTGACAAGCTTTCAGTCCAGCCGAAAAGAGAACCTCATGTGCATAGATGTGACTAAATACTTTCATGTCAAAGTAGTAGATTTGAGGGAGTATCTATCTGCCTATTCATGATTTTGGAAATGGTTTAATTTTACCACTAAAATGGTTTCATTTGATCACTATAATTCTAAATTCTGTGCAGCAGTTTTTCAAGTGACCATATACTCTAGTCAAAAGCATGTAGTCAACATTTAAGTATGTAGAAATTTATGCAGAGTAATGATGGGAAAGTCATTATAGATTCAATGCATTTTACAGAACTGTAGAATAACTGTATTTTGAAAAGGTCTCTGGATGTCACCTAGTCCAATCCCCACTCAAAACAGAGACAACTAGATTGTTTTCTCAAACCAGCTGAGGTCCATCTGTTTTCAAGGATAAAGAATCATAATATCTCTTGCTCATTTCATCACACTAATTGACTTTTTACCCCCTGTTCCCCCATCAGACTTCTTGTGCTGAAACTTGTGCCCATTGTTTCTCCATCCTGTCACCTCTTTCCAGATACAGTACAGAATCATTTAAGCTTGTAAGCAAACAACAGGTACTTCTGTAAGACAATTAAAGGGAGGCATAATCCTAATGTTAACACACCAAAAAGATAAAATATTCCAAGAAAGTTAATGTAGAACAGGCCATGTCCATCCCTGTGCTTCTCAGTTTGTCTATTCAGTTGGAACATCTTAAGGGACTGGTTCCAAGAATGATTCCAAATGCTCCTACCCCATCTATGTTTGAAACACAAGAATTTCAAGTAAGTTTAACCCAAAACTTTCTTAAGACTTGCTACTATTCTTCAACTAGGAAAAATGCTGCATCATTGTACCTGTTTATCACAAATGGGAGTAGCATGAAGCAATGTTATCACCCACCTCTCCCTAGATAGATCAAATTTACCTTTCTAGCCCAGTACCTCTGGGGGTGAGTGAATATAGCCTTGAGATATTATGCCCCAAATTGCAAATATTTGGGTCATGGTCAGATTGTCTCTGTGATATTCTAGTGTAGCTCTGCAAAAGCAAGACACTAAATTTGCTACACCCTTTTCTGATTTTAACTAGATACAACATAAATGGAAATAAAAATAGGAATGTACAAGACTCTCTGCACTTAACAGCACATCTGATTAGCTTCACACAGGCCATTATAAAGCCTTCAGAAGACTTACCAAAGCTTGGAGTTCTGACTCCTCTTTCTTCTCGTCCTCCAGTAACGCTGACATTTACTGTGTAATTTGGTTTAGATGCTGTGCTGGATTTAGTCTGGGCCTGCCATGATGTACTTTGCGGTTTTGCAGATTTCTGCCATTGATTTCCCAACTTCTGAGATGAGGCAGTCTTCTGACCAAAGCCACTACTGTAGAGACCACCACCAGAGGAACCTAACAATAAATACTAAATTAGTTGTTCAGTTCAGTATCTGTCACCTCTTTAATACCAGTAAGACAGTTTGGTCTTGATATCTAACCACATCGTTTACAGTGATACCACTATACAAGAGAAAGTTTAACAGAAAAGCATCTGTAAGATGGAGTTAAAAGTCTCACCAGCAATTATTTTGGACAGCAAGAGCTAGAGTTATCACTGAAAGTCTTCAAGCCCCTTACAACACATTCTCAGCTTTCAGTTTCGGAAGGAACATCCTTTTCCTGTCTGACTGCTTAGGATGTTTACGTCCAGAAAGTAATTCAGCAGTGACAGTAGTTCTGCCTCATAATACATTACATTTTAACCTCTTTTAAGAGCGCAGAAGACACTCAAAAACTAAATCTATGATGAAGAAAATATTAAGAATAATTTCAAATTATCTAGTATTTTCAAAGTATCTAGTGATTTCTGGCACTACTCTTAAAGAAAGATGAGAAGATTACAGCAGCATTAGCAGACAATGTTGCACAAGTGAAAAAAAGCCCTGAAGCCTGCTGGGGGTACTGCTGTAATCAGCCTGGTGTGATCTGTAAGCCTCTGTCTATTAACACAATATTGACTCACCTTTTACCATCCAATTTCCCTTCATCAAACCAGTATAAACAACACTGCTTATCAGCTTCGCTTGCTACTCACTTTGGGAGGAACATACAGGGCCTTTTGTCCACTCCACAATATACACTGCAGATAAATTGAGCAGAATAAAGCTCCTACATTTTAAATTTATTATTCAGCTTTTTGTCTCACCAATGAGAATAAACCAGAGATTTATTTTTTTTTTGTTCTAAACCGAGACAACTTTAAATTGCTCTTGATTGACTTCCTTTGGAAATATACCTAGAAACTACATTCCCTTGACAAGTTGCATACACCTGGCATATACCCATTACAGGGAAAAAAACCCAGCACTATGACTGAATTTAGATACATCTGGAGAAACATTTTATACCACACTTATGGTACCTTAAAGCAGATTAAGGCCTCTTCATGTTGGAAGAGTTCCTTAAAAATGACATAACATTAATTCAGTACTAGTAGTCAAATACGGTTACACACCTGAAGCCAGCCAGAAGTGTAAAATGAATTAAATACTGACATTTCAAAACCAGAAAACTTTATCACCTGGGTGTTGAATGACAACCTTATAAGTCTATCTCACTATTACTTGGAGGAAGGTGAAATAGTATTTGCATCTTCACATACCATATTAATCATCTGCTCGATTAGAACCTAACTTTCAGCTCAAATATATCGAAAGATGGTTAAAATGTAGTTGTTCCTGCTATTTTCCCCCACTTTTAATCACGCTGGACCCCCAGAAAACAGGCTTGCCAGGGTACACACACAGCAGTGTAAACTCAAGTTTCTTCCTACAAACTCATTCCCTACACCTCGGCTCTCCTGACAGTTCCCTTTTGTAGCTGTTGCTCATAGTTGTAACAGTGAAAGCAAGAGGGTGTCTCCCCAGGGCCATGTACAAGGTAACATACTATACCTTTAAATATGACACCTAAGAAAACCTAGTACTGAAATGTAACACCAAACAAAACCTAGGATTGCACTGTTTTTTCATGAAAGCATCCAACTGCATAGTCAACTCAGTCTTCAGTCACTTTGACCTTGTGAAATTCACAGGAAAAAAAAACCAAACTGTTACTAGTCAGACTACGTATCTTCACACACTGAAAAATAATTCTGCTAGTCTTTCAAAGCATTCTACATTCATTATTTCAATCTTCGAGGCCAACCAATTCTTCCTGTAGGACTAGCCAATGCCTTACTATCAGCATCAACTTTTCAACACTACTTTCTGGTATAAGAAATTCCTACAAAAGTGTGAGAACATCAATTATCAGAGAACACCATGGTAACCTACCACTACCCTATTACACTACCACTACCTTCAGCTATTTTTTTCTTTTCTGCTTGTTCAGCATTCCCAATTAAGCAGCTTTCACCATCATAATTCTATATCCTGAATAATGACTTGTATGTAAATGCCAAAAAAACTCTACAAAAAAACAGAACACCGAGTTGCTTAACACCAGTTCCTGTGACTCCCTAAAAATTTAGTTCAAGCCTGAGGAGGTTAACCAGCACTGTGACACCTGGCTACTTTTCAATGTAGACATATTTCCTATTGAAAGTTAGCTGAAAGAATAATGAATTATCTAAATTGTTCTAAACCCTACTAAAATTAGTACAATTTCTTCTGCTGGTTCAGTGTATGCCATACCTGCATCTCCAAGTCAAAGATAGCATGACAGTAAACAAATCAATTTATCTAGAGAATTAACAAGTCTGTATTAACCTGAATTATTAACCTAGAAAATATCTGTGAAACTGCTTACTGCAAAGCAGCCTTACTGGTTACACTGTCAACACTAGAAGTTTGGAAGTAATTATGCACAGGCAACATAAAGAAGCCAAACATTGTATGTTACTTTGTGTTTATATAAGATAATTTCACCAAGAGGGTACTCAATTCAATACACAGTGCTAACTGCTGAGGATAAAACCTCTCTCAGCTCCAAAGTAAGGGAAAGTACTTTTCTGCAGTTTAGCAATTAAAGGCTGTTGCAAATCTTCCCTTGGACTCTCAGCAGCCAGTCACATTTAACAGCTACAAATTAGCCATTTGCTATAGCAATGTGGCTCTGAAACACAAGAACCTCAGTTCTTCCCATTGCTCTTTGTTTTTCCGCCATTTGGGAATGCAGCATGGCTAATTCCAAAGTTTAAGGTAAATACAGCATCCTGGGACAAGTGCAGTGTGTCTCATCTTACATAACTTCCTGTGCACATCACTGCAAACTGACATTCATAATGCTTGTGGTATTGGTGCACAAGTATGGGCTTGATTTGTGTTTATACTACAAACATTAGAGTTGAGTAGTGGAGCTATGTAGGCATCCTGAACTCAAAGAAAGTACTGAATTTAAAAGAAAATAACTGTCACTCAGAATCTAGCAAAGAATTTAGTCCAGCTTTCATTTTATACCCGTCACAGCACAGTGTCAAATGCATGCTAGATAAGAAACCTCATGCTCAGCTACCGAATCAGCTACTTCTCTTACCTTCTCAACTAGATTTTGAAGCATTAAGTATTTATACTGTTTCTAAATCACAGCTGTGATTATCCTCTGAATATTACTGTGGATGTTTCATCCAACCTCTATAAGGATTCAATCTTTTCTTGTTATTTGTTTGCTCTCAGCAACTGCCTCAAACTGGTTGTTAATAATTAAAAGGAAATGTTTTCCTTTTTATAAGCTATCAGTCACATTTACTGGTACAATAAGCAAATCAAAGCATAAAGGCATTAACATAGACTATTACAAATTAAGGTCTTACCTGGAAGACTGGATCCAAGATTGGCAAGATCAGCAAAAGGATCAAAGTTCTGAGATTTAGGCTGGCTGAAAGACAGACCTGAAGACATACTGGACTGGTTTCCTTTGGTAAAAGCTTGACCTGTACAGTAAGAAAATGTATCATGTACTTGGTGTATTTGGAAGGAGAGAGAATAAAAAGTACTATTTCCACAGCACTTTCGCACAGCTCCACAATATCTTTTACCATGACAAGACTCACCACTGCTATAAAAAACTGAAACTATTAAGTGCCTTACTAAAGGGGCATGTAAGCCCAAGAGTATGGAGTCCTTTAAGCAACAAAGCAAAAACGCATGAAGATATGTTCAGCAGTTTTCAGGAGATTAAAATGACCACGTCTGGAGTATTCATTATTCTTTGTAATGGAAGAATTTAATTTCATAATACCTTCAAAAAGAGGCTTCAGCTGTGGTGATGCTACATTGCTGGTTGATGAGGCATCTGCCCAAGAATCCCATCCACCTAAAAGATCTGGGTGGCTTGTAGAAGGTGGCATTTTAGGTGGTTCTGGTGTCAAATTCCCTACAGAAGAAAAAAAACCAAATATTTTGATTACTCTTAAGAAAGCCATCACATCACAGTAGTGGATATTTTGCCAGTAGTGGATATTTTGCCAATACCAATAGAACAGTGTACCACACTGTCAGCTACAATGGCCAGCTACCTGAGTAGTTACAGTGCACAGTTATGCAGTCTTGAACATAGACTCCAAAGGGTTTTACCAATTCCTCCACTTGTATTTGAAACATTAAATGCACTTCATAGAAAAGAAATTTTCATGCACAGGCAATACTATGAATTTAACAGTTTAGTTCTCCTGGGCTAAAGGATTAGCTAAGGGATGGCTTCAGGGTGGGCTGCTGTTCCTGTCAACACTGCAGGTAACCAGACAGAAAGCAGCAGTGCTCCCTGACATGGTGCTCTTGTCACTCAGCAGTCTGGGTGCTGCACAGGTGGAGCCAGGTCACTTCAAACTGCTGGTTTGCCTACTGCAGGCTTCACGTAACAAAGGGAGCTCTTGAGAAACTAACGGCCCTTTCAGGTTCAGTACATGAATGAATGCATGCAATTAAAGAGCAGGATACAGGAAGAATGATCTCTTCTGGGAAAAGATTGAAAATCACTAGCTCCACAGATAAAAGCCACTCTTCTATGTGCAAAGCAAAACCACCATGCCAATTGAAAACAGACAATGAAACAGCTGCATTCAAAAGGATGCAGAGATACCTTCACTAACTTCTAGCGCAAGTCACATCCAAAAAGTGTCATAATTGCCAGGCTTGATGTGTACATATGACACCCATTCTTACACCCAGTATGAGGTTAGACATCCTCAGAATACAAATGGAAGACTCAAAGCTGAACACCAGCTTGTAAAGACTCACAGTGAAGCAGGATAGCTTTTCAATGCAACCATTCCCTCAGTGCTATGACAGCAGTTAGTGCTATAGAGAGGTGGTATGTCAGCAAAATCAGTATGTTTAATGGTGCTCTTAAGACATTTTGAAGGTCTAGAGTTTGGAAAGCTAATCCAGCCATTCTTAGAAAAAGTGTCATTTAACATGTCTTGACTACTCCATCATGGCTCTTCACTTCTCAGTTTTACATTCCAAATATTGATACCAAATCACAGAAGCTATTTTATCTTATTTGAGGAAGTAATTCAGAGCAAATTAAAATATCCCCTCCACCACCTTAATCCACTAGTTCTATTTATACTTACATCTTATAGTTGCTAAGAGATCACATCAAATATTCTGCAACAAACATCTGCCAAGAACCTGTGTTACAGCAGTTATCTCTACTGCAAAATGCACAAACTAGCTACCAAAGTCTTCTAAATATTTAGTACAATTTTCATTCCTTTCTCCAGACTTAAGCCTCATCTCCCTGCTTCTGAAACCATGGGAAAAACAGTATGTATTTACCTTAGTAATCAGGACCCCTGTCACCTGCTACACAGCAGTGGCACTGGCTATAAACAAAGTATCCCAAAGTGTCTGTTCAGCAGTTTAGCAATGTGCTGTACCTTATGGCTCCCCCAAGTGTTAAATGGACCTCAAATTAATATTAGTATTTATTTTTAAGATAGAATTAATTTTATGATCTCTGCTATTACAAGATAGGTTTTCTTTACAGGTACATGAAGAAATTTACAACCACTTACAGAAGTAACTATGATAAAGCCAAGTTGAGAGAAATTATAATAATAGACTACACCTGAATGCATTTGAAAGACTGAAAACATATTACTTGAATCAGGTGTTTTATAACTGCTGGTTTAAGAGCAGTCAAGTTCACCACTTCCCCATCTTGAACAAAGCAGGGAGTAGCCTACAGATACGTACAGCAGTAAATTCACTCTGAATAGTACAAGCTCATATAGATCCATGAGTACAATGTGCAATATACTGAACAGATAAGATGTTACTCAAACTGTTTGTTCTTAAGCTATATTCCTTCTATTTGTACAACTGGGTCATTACAATAGATTTTAACATCAAGAAACAGCATTACAAAGATAATACTCTGACTTCTATGTATTCTGAGGAGATATGATGAGGTCACATGCCAAACACCTTATTTTTTGTAACTCGAGTCCATACCGGCATATTAAGGAGAAGAGTTATCTAAAGAAAGGGTAAAACGTGAAGCATAGCTAAATAGTCCAAAGTTTAAGCAGGTAAGAACATGGGCAAGCAGATCTATACCTGCTTGTCCCTTAAGTTCTTCTTTAATGCACATATTTGTAATCCTTAGCCATACAGCAGTATACTACTGGAGGTCAGGGTATAGTTCTTTACTAACACTGCTAAAAACAAACTAAGATGTAAGAACAAGTTGGTGGTAATCAGATCACACTTCCTAGCTTCCCAAAATAAGAGACCTTCATTTTACTATATCCTACACACAACTTCACATTAGGTTTTCTTTATTTAACTTGTCATCTCTACAGGAAATCCTTTAATCACAGAGGACAACAGGATTTTCTGTGAACCGAGAGGCTGTTTTAGTAAGATGCAAGGTATTTTAACCTTGACTGCAGCCTGACCCTGAACACAGTCATCATAGAAACTAACTTCTACTCAGGAGAAGACTACAATGGGCACTCAAGTTTCCTTCCAGATCTCCTGCTATGTTTTGATCAGATCAGTTTCTTCTCAGAGAGAAATATATTCCTGACTTGATCTGCATTTTAGATGACCTGCTACTTGCATATCTGAAAAACCAATTCTGTTCTCAAAAATGCTCACTTGAACAGGTACCTACCGAGGAAAAATGGACACTCGTCCAGCTATGAAGATGTTTGTTTTTGCAAATGTGGCCACTTAGGAGCAGGTTATCAATTCTGAAATGAACAGCCATCCCACCTACTAGCTTCTCTGACAAGTAACTACAGCTTTTCACAGAAAATTATATTACTTTGTTTACACATTGCTGTTTAGCAGAAACTGATCAGAATTTTCAAATTGCAGAACACTATAACAGATATTTTCTAAGAACTGCCTTTCCTACAATCTGAAACTACATTTTAAACCTCCTATGATTTTACATTTCAAGCCACTTTGAAAAAGAAAAGCTTAAAATTTTAACTCTTGACCTTGTTTTCAGTGAAACAACTTTTCTCCCGATATCTACAGAGTTTCAGTGATTGTTTACTATTGTTTATTAAGAAAGCTTATCCATGAATAAAATTTAATTCTAGATATTTATTGCTGCTCCAATGGTAGACTCACCATATCTCATTCCTTATTTAGAATGAACTCTGACATTACTAATTTACTTCTAGTGATCTTAAATTTGTTTCCGACTTTAATGACCTCATGTTTGCACTTTCTTCTGCTTGCTCAGTTCTTTCAAATATGGCACTTGAGAACATGCTCTCATATTAAAAGCATTATAGATATTAATTTTCCTGACTTCCTTGCTAAAATTGATATCTGTGACTGGATGGAATGCTAAAGGCTCAAATACATACTTGACTTCAGCCAAACACATAGAAAAACTATCACTTGAATGGTAAACATAAAGCAGGATGAAATGCCATCCAAATTCCTCCACTTCATAGGTTTCTTAAAGCCTGCATAGCAACAGAGAAAGACTAGGAACTGTGTTCAATCTGTCCAGTCTGTCCACCTACAAAGGAGCAGAGGAATAGCAAGGGGATAAAAGAGCAGAGAACAACTGCTACAAACTGACCACAACTCACATCCTTATGGAGAGGATGCATGTTTTTCCTTGAAAGTCAGATTTAAAAAGCAACATTTCTGTCTCTACCACTCCAACATTTTTGCAAAGGTATGTTTCTCTTTAAAGGATGAGCATGCTTAAAAGCTCTGTTTAGTAACATTTTGAAAGTAACATGCTTGAGGTGGACATATGGGCAGACCAAATATATCACAAAGGTGTTTTTTGGTTTTTCTTAAAGGAGAATAGATTTAAAAATAAACACACAAATGAAAGAATATAAGAATTATTTGCCAAGAAAACATCAGAGAAATTAAATGAAACAAATAAGATTAAACTATTACATAATGTACTCTTAAGTATATTACCAGAATGCATTCAGGTCAAGAAGGTCCAAGCTAGCCTCAGCTTGCATTTTAAGAACTGGCTATAATACAACTTGACTTGCTATTTCTTTTACAAGGCTTCTAAAAAAATCTTTAAAATCCGAATACCATCAAGCTAGCATTGTGCCATGTATAAAAAAAAAAAAAAAAAAGTCTGCAGATGTTTGTGTACCCTCAGTTCTAAGAGATCTAAGAGGAAACTCTAGCTCCTAATGGAAGGCCAGCAATGCTAGAAATCCTCTTGCATCATAAATGTTACTACAACCATCGTACAGAAAACCCTTGCTACTTGTTAAATTTCTATGTGTTCCCAGAGCACAAAGCTTATTAAAACAGCAGTCTCAGCAACTGGATCTATTGAGATAGTAATCCACCTTCACTAAACTGAAAGAAAAATGCATAGCACAGCATACACTGTAACACTGTTGAGAAACAGAACACTAGAAGCACACTTACCTAAATTTAGGAAATCTGAGCTGGAAGAAGGTGGAAGTGAGCTGTGTGCAGAAGGAACTGTACTAGCTGTAGATGCTGAACTTGGATTAAGAAAGTCCCCAAAGAAGTCTGGACCAGACAGGGCTTGATTGTCTGAACTTGATGACATTGTGAATGGGTCAAAAGGATCAGCTGAAAAAGAAGCAAAGAACAAAATTATGACAAATTTTAAAATAAAAGATGTTGAAAAGACTTTCTACTCTGCGGGCATAGACAAAAAGTAGAGTTCATGTTAGTAACTGCAGCAGCCTTCTAGGCATTTTTCATTGCAAAGAGTCACTCACTGTCCCGTCCTTTAGGCATTTGTACTTTAATGTTGGTACAAGTAGTATTTCATACAAAGCCATACATAGTATGAACATACAGGTCTTCAAACAGAAGACCATAGGAAGACTGCATACATTCAATAACATTGTTCATTTTACCCATGTAAGTCATCTTAAATTTTAGTTGTCTGCATACAAATAGAAGAATTATATTTTTAAAACACTTTATAATGCCAAACCTCCAAGGGAATTTAAGCAAAACAGGCTAGTAAACTACTAAAAAGAGTATCAAGTAAAACATTCATACTACCACTTTGACTTGAAGGCATTGGTGACTGAAGCAGAAAGCACATCAACTCAAGAATTAAAACCAGCAGAAGTAAGGCTTTCAACAGGTCTCTAGTGATCACAATGAAGAAAAAACGAATTGGAAGAGTATTTATAGTCAGCATGGGGTAACATGTGACAGTCAGCTGGAATCATGGCTCAGGACCTTCCTGTTTCTGCTGCCCTCTAGGGTCAAAATCCTCAAGAGCCCAGGGAGTCCTGCCAGATTCACTTAGAAGCTGAAGAGAAGGAATAATCCTGCCATAGTGCCTAGCACATGCTGAGATGACCACCACATTGTACAGGACTCAGTAACACTTCAGAAAACTAACCCTGGATTGTCATCATGTTATCTTACTACAGCATTGCATGTACACAAACCCTCAAGTACAAGTTTGATGTGCAACTGAAATACAACAGTGGCCACATATTCTCACTTCTGCAATTATTATTTCTCTTTTTCAATTCAAAGCAGAAGGAGATAGACACATAACTACTGCTGAGGTGTTTTATGGAGTAGATAAGAAAGGCATAAAGAAAAATAAAATAATTAAGCTTATTTTTTACAGACTTCTCCTATGTAAAAACATTGATTCCTCACTGACCACAGCAGCAAAGTTAAATACTGAATTGCTTCAAAAGAAAGAAATATTTGAAATTATCTAAATGCTCTACATAAACACTTTCAAGCTGTATCTACCTTAAAGCTTCTAGTCCAAAGTATAATTGTGCAAATAAACTAAACCTTGTAACAGTTTCCCAGATTATTTGACTAATACTCGAAAAAAAAATATCTTATTGTTAACTTCAGGCAGAGAACTGCAATTCTCAGAAACCTAGTCAAGTGAGAAAGAGCTAACGATACAGTGGTAAGAGGAACAGGACCTCTAAACTAACACAACTTGTTTTAAATGCTAAACAGATAGAAGTGTGTAATGTTCTCTTTCATGACACAGACCTGCCAAATCAGCCATAAAACACCTTTTAGCAGTACCATTACATTGTTTTTAACAACAATCAACAGGATTTCCAGTAGCCTAGCAGTCTTCTGTGATTAACACTCAAAAATCCCCCAAAAGCCATTTGACCTAAAAGCATAAACATTATGTGTTCCACGCCTCAAGATATTGCTTTATGTTTAAATCAAGAAAGCAGCTATTACAATTCTACACCTTAGCAACAGAAGTTATTTACATGTGGATTTACAAAAGGATCCAGAATGTAACATTTGTATGGGAAAGCTACAGATTTTGTAAGAATTCTGAAGATCCTTTAAATTCAAAATTTGATAACTTTTCTGTTTACATAGCTTAAAGCTAATAGGAAATTGGCAACATAACAAAATACCTGGATAGTATATAGCAATTTCTCTCCTTCATGCAGTAAAACCACCTATTCTATGAAGATTCTTGCTACTGACCAACCTGTCTTCACTGTATCGATCAAAACATGATAGTCATTTTCCAAGCACATGCAAGCAGCAGTTTTTATCTGTTGGCCAGACAAAGAGTACTGATGTCAAATTTACATACCTGAAGACATAGCTGCTGCTGAAGATGTATCCTGAGTAGCAGCTGGACACTGACTGCTGAAAAAGAAATCAGTTCCTTGGCCAAGAAGGTCTCCAGTGGGCTCTTTTGAAATCTGTGATGCATTACCCACAAACAGATTGTTCAACAAGTCTGCATTACTTGATGAAGAGTTTATTTCTGAGACAGGTTGTTTCCGTTCAGGTAAAATATCAGAGTCTAGTCCCAGTAAGTCTACATTCTCTTTAGGAATAGATTTTTGTAATGGTGCAGATGTAGCTTCAAAAAGCAACTCTCCTTCTGGAGTAATAGAGTCTTTTTCATCAACAATTACTGCACTTGCATCTTCTTCACTTGGAAATGTAGGAAATTCCTCATCTGAAGGTTCACTCTCCTCCCTGTCATCAGATAGTTGAACACTATCATTTTTAGATGAACTGTCCTGTATTCCACTTTCTGGACTTTTTCCTTCTTGAATAAAAAGAAATAACAGGTTTAGGTTACCAAGATTCTTCTGCCAACTAGTATAGAGCAGAAATATGGTGAGACCATATAAAATCAATCCTTAATCAAAGCTCAGAAAAGAAACGATGAAAAATAGTAACCATTTGTTGCCTGCTGCCTTTTTATCCAGGGCAGGCAGAGGGGCAGCTCAGCAACATACCTGCCACTCCAAAAGAGCAAGTAATAGTGAATTTTTTCAAAATGAGACTGACTTGGACATTTACCTCAGGACATCATACCACTTACTCTTTAGAAGATCAGTCAGTAACTGCTACTCCAGTCAGTGATAGCATTCAGTGACAGCATAAGTAGCTACTGACATTTTTTCCAAGATAGGAGAACCCAAAAAAAGGACTTACACATGTACTCTAAGGTTACATTTTCTCAGTCCATACATACGGATCTGGAACCCACTGGCTAGTCTACTTTGCTTCTTCTATTCCTCAGCCAGCCTAAGTGGGCTTTGGGAAAGCAAAGGCTTCCTTTAAGGTTAAGATTTTTGCAGTAAAAGAAAAAATTAGCTCAGCATTTAAGTTACCCATAGTACCAAAACCAATTGCTGGCTGTTTATCCAAAAGAAGCAGAACGACCACTTGGTAACCTACAGAACTTCATCTTCATAGAGCTTTTTTCGGGTGGTCTGGTGAAACAGTGACTTCTGCTGCATAAGAAGGCCTAAATACTCGTGGGAAGATATCAAGACAACATACAGCAGATAACTACTTCAAAGAAAAGCCTGTACCTTTCCAGTCCAGAGAATGAAAGAAGTTATTTGCATCAGTACTACTGCTGTGTGTGGATTCCGTATCAGTAGGTGCACTTTCTGAAGACTGCTCCAGCTGGGATGCTTCTGCTTCATATTGTGCGGTTGAACCTGGTTGTCTAGGCAGCTCCGGTTTTCCTATAGAACAGATTTTCAGCCAGAACTGTTAGCGAGAAACTTTTAAAATGCAATCCTAGTATAGCAGCTGGTATTTGACTTGCAGTCTGACTGCTATAGCGAGACAGTTGTCTTATTTATTACTCTGCAAAATCAAATTCCTGCCCCCGCCCCAAATTTGAAATTATCTTTATTAATTCTGTTTCAACTGCAAAACCTGGCAAGGCACTATTTTCAACTATTTCAATATTAAACTAAATCAGAATCATAACAAAACACTCAAGCATGTTACTTATATTAGTAGGAAACTATAATTAACACCTCACTTGTACCAATCATCCTCTAAAATATGCAAGAGCTATGAACATCATCTGTAATAAGGAACAGAATATCAGAAAAGTGCAAATGCAAGTATAGTAAAAAAACAGAGAACATAACAGTTGTTAGCAAACGTTTAAAAGGAGTTAAGCAATACACTGTGTGCTGCCTTTAACTACTCCTTATGCTTCTTACTCTATTGGGATCAGACACTGAGTGACTCCTGTGTAAGACTGAGCTGGGCCTGGTAATGTAATGCTATATTATCTCTCAAAAAGGAGATTTCTTCAAGGCAAGTGAGAGGATTCCATAAATTAGTAAGTGTTCATTCACTGTTTGAAAAAAAAAGAAATAAATGCTTGTAAGAAAGCTAACTGTAGATCAAACTACCAAACTGCTAGAGCACTTTTTCACCTTCCTTCCACAAACTCAGTTGTAGCATACAGAGGTGCTGAAAAAATAGCCTCACTGAAACATACATGAAAGATCATAACAAATTAAACAGTGCAAATTAAATTTGAATAAGTTAAGTCTTATAAAACCCACTGAAAGCACTTGCTTGTCCTATTACTTTCCCACCACTTCTAAGAAATTTTTTCAATGGAATTTGAAACCCATACATTTCACCTGTCAATCAGAAAATTAAAGTGACTTAAGAGTAATTTTCCCATATCCTCATTATCAATGAAAAACCTTAACTATGAGCTGGGACCTGTCTCTACAGGTATAAGCTAAATAGAAAAATGACAGAAATCATAATGCAAACCAAACACATCCTGCTAAAAAAAAAAAAAAGACAGAAGCAGCTACCTTGTGTCCAAATAAATGTAATTAAGGTGTACCATATTAAGAACAGAGAGTAAGATCTCAGGTGTGATACACTAAAATCACCACAGTATTTTCCATTATGCTTTTTATTCTGGAAGCACAGAGAAGGCTTAAGTGCCTTAATGAAAACGTCAAAGCTCATTATTGACATCAGGAGAAGGAAGACACTGAATAGTATTAACTGGAATTAATGCAAGCATCTACAGATAAAGCACAGAATATATAATACTACCAAACAAATAAAATAAAAATCTAGTGAATCACATTAGGAGAAGTTGAGAAACTGAATTACAGCATTGACTGTACATAAGAAGGACTGCAATAAAAACGTTTTTAGTTAATACCATTGGTGAGGAACACTCAGATATTTTAAGTGAAATGGTAACATTGCCAGTTTAGCCAAATATATGTCTTTCAAGTCATTTTGCGTACAAATCCTGGCTGTCACACTTCCATTTGCTAAAATCCCTGTAAATAGCATAATCATAGCTTTAAAGCAAGCAAATGCAATGACAGTGGATAAAAGACAAGGATAATTATATCCATTATTGAAAGATAATTTACTCCTTCATACAATGCAAATTTTTAAGTGCCATTTTCAAAAACAACAAAAGCTTTTTAATTTCTTTCACATAAAGGAATGTCAGAAATGAAAGAAAAGCCTCAAACACTCAGTACATTAAGATCTTTATCATGTTCTCTAGTTGATCAATAAATTCATTACCAAATTTTGATAAAATCTCTTGTTGTTCCTCTCGTGTAGAGAAAAGGATTTTTGGATTCAGACCCTTTATATTCAGGTTATCCCACAGTGGCTGTTCACAGCTAGGTCTATCTCTTGGCTCCACCTCTACTTCGAGATTGACTTGAAATAAATCAGGGTATTTTTCTTGTATGTCACAGGCATCCAGATCATACCTGCAAAGATGCATACAAGTAAATTCTTGACACTAACTAGATTAAATTCACTGCAGTCCAAGACAAAACTTTAATGCAATTAGTATAAGACTTAAAACATGCTGTATTTGCTTACATTTTCCATATATTTTAAACAGGTGGTATTTTGGTACAGAAGGGGTTTTTATAGTACCATGAACAAAGCCTTCAGTTTCCTTAAAGTAAGAAAACAAGAGAATCTTACTGCAGTTAAAGCAATCTACTTCCTATGCTGGCTATATTTCCTCCCCACACCAAGAGTTGCTTGAGCAGGTTAAACAGTTTCAAAGAAAACTTCTTCCAGTCTCCTGTAAAATGGTATCAACTTACTTGGCAAATTTTACTGTGGTGGCATTTCGGGGCACAAAACCTGTGTGGAACTGAATCTGAAACATCTTCATTGAAGCCATCTGTTGAAAACAAGAAATACAGGGAAACTGCATAAAACATAGAATCATAGAACTGTTTTGAGCAGAAGAGATATTCAAGACCGTGACCAGTAAACTATGTCCCTAAGTGCCATGACTACGTCTTTTAAATACTTCCAGAGATGGTGACTACACTACTTCCCTGGGCAACCTGTTCCAGGGCTTTACAACCTGTCTGGATAAGAAATTTTTCCTAATGTCCAATCTTAATCTCACCTGGTGCAACCTGAGGTTGAAAAGTATGGACAGTGTTCTGACTGTAATATAATTTGAAGGCTTTTCAGTAAATATTTTCAAATGTTTGTTTTACTAACATTTCAATTTAATTCTATGTATACTTCACCTTCAGATATTTAAATGCAGTTTAAGATAGAACACAGATAAATCTATTACGACCAGAAACAAAACAAAGTATCTTGAACCAGATAAGTCTCATCACTAACCTCAGACTATCAAAGTCTGATGAATATTTCTAGATCCTGTTCTAGAGGCTGAAACTGCACAACATACTGCTTTTGGGCAGCATACACTCAGAAAACCTCCTTGTGCAATACACTACTCAAGAAATTTATGTCATACATAAAGGAGTCCATTCAAAACAGTCTAAATGTAGCACACTTAAAAGACGTTTTGTAAGACATAAAAAGAGTTCTTTTTCCTGAGCAATTTTACCAAACAACCATTCTTCCCAGAATTACAAGACTTTTCCAAACTGCATCATTATAACCACTTGATTTTCCCAACTCTGTTTTCTGCTAACAGAAAACCTATTTTCCCATGCCTGATCAGCATGTGAGAGTCCAAAAAATGTTACTGTAGAAGATTCATGTAGCTCCTGGTCTTGCACCAATCCAAATTATAG